>CAWUPB010000514.1:0-190003 GCA_963924115.1 Dovyalis caffra | reverse complement strand
AGAACACAAATCCCATTCATTGGTATCATTCAATGCATAAATCTACTTCGTACTTACAAGAGAGTTCCTACCTCATAATATTGGAAAGCAATTAACTTAATATTTTATTTATAGGGTTTAATATGGTTGGTCTCATGCTAGTATGCATACTAAACAATAATCATTTTATTCCTAACATGCATACTAATATTGATCTATAACATACATACATTTCATGTATAACTCAAAGACTCGGTGAATGGTAATGGATTTTTAGTGCTAGCCCTCTTGAGCCACAAGGAGACTAGTGGGTCAATTTCTAGGTGAAAAATTATTATAAATTCTTTATGAATGTCTTCATTCATTGGTGTTTTCTCCTTGTATCTATTGTAATTCATATCTTCTATTTTTTCATTTATTTGAAATAACAAACCTCGAGCTAAAGAATATTCACAAGCATATTACATATTGAAATATGTACAATACAAATTACATGACAAGAATATTCACAGCAAAAGAAATTATAATTTATTTATAGTGTCGTTTAAATATCTACGAAACCCAAACACTAGAATTACAATCAAAATAACATCCCCTTAGGTTAATGTCACATATGAGCCTTTTTGGAGGATCCAACGGTGTCCGTATCGGTACTATAGTCACCGCTACTCGTCATAACATGCAAATAACAATAAGGTGAGCCGAAGCTCGGTAAGTGAGGTGATGCACATGATATGTAATGCTTTTCTGACTTTTCACCATACTCATCAATTTTAATTCTAGGTACCCTAGGTATTAGCAAGTCTACTCTATTTTTAATCCAAGTGATTACCGAATCACCTTCCGCTAACAATGAAATTATCCCTCGCTATAGCCACTCGTTAGCAGGAGTCCATCATCTTGCAAGTGCGACTACATAGCTTAGAGTACGCACACAGCTAGACCGCTATACCTATTTATTCCTATTAGGTTACTAGACCTATTCATACAACCCACTTTTCAATCAATTGATTCTCTCTCATTTTGTCCTCGATACATGTACATGATGCACGTGATGCTATGATTATCGTATTAAGGATACTAGGGTATCGAACCCTACATAATTATTCCATCCTTGATATCTAACCCACACGGGGTCACACGTTCACTTCATCGCAACGTTCACCTAATTAGGCTTAAACGTCGACGAGTTGATATTTGTTGAGCTATGAATTTAATTTGCACGGAGATATTCTTCTTCCGTTTAATTTGGTATGTTTAAATATTATTTTGTTCTACATTCGAGGTATGCAATTTTTGACATTTTGAATTAATTAACATGTTATGGCATAACTTACCCATTTTCCTTGAATTTAACACTTTTTGGGAGAATTAGGCTCCTAATAATGTTAAGTCAAATTTTTTATTTCTCTTTGAGATCTTACCTTTCTAACGTTATTTTTATCCTTATTTGGGGCCTAATGGAATTGTACTTACCCAATTGATTTAGTGAAACCCAAAACTCCCATTTTTCCTAAGCTTGGCCAAATGCTCCCTAAATTGGAAAAGAATTTATCTTTGTTTTTATGACTTTTCTTTTCCTTTGTTTTTGAAAAACTAACTAAACCAAGTCTTAAGTACCAAGGGAAGTCCATTTTTCACCATTCTTGACCAAATATGACTCTAGGAAAACCCTAAAATTTTATTTTTCTTTCCTTCCTACTCCATTTTATTCAAGTCCATACAAATCCCACATTCACCCATCAAGTTTCGATCCACCAAGTTCCATTAGCCATACCCATCCATGCATGAATCTAGCTAGATACAAAAATTCCAAAACTTTAACAAATAACCACACAACTAACCATCACAATGAAACCATAGCAATTACCAATCATGGAACAACCTAACGAACACAATCAAGCCAACAAAACACATCACAACATGAACACAAGCTTAACCAATTACAATAACATCAATTAAATGGCATAAAGACCTAAAGAAGCCCACTTATTGAGATAGATTTGATTCATATTTTTCCCTAGACTTTTCCCCTTTCTCTTTCATTCCTTTCCTTTATTTTCTTTTTCTCTCTTTCCTTGTCGTGACTTTGTCTCCCTTTTCTCACAATTGGTTTTTCTCTCCTTCTTTTGATGGCTATAGGTTTTGCCTAAAATTTTCAGCCATCTTCCCATTTTACTAACATATATACTTTCTTTTCTTTCCCATAAATTAAGGTTAGAAGTGTCTCAAATCAATTTAACAAAGTGTAAAGCAATTGGGTAAGTCATGACATAAGTGGCGGGTTTGATTGGGTTTAGGGGTGAGTTGACTTCCAAGCATTTAATTAAGGTTTTTAGGTGTCTAATGGTCAACCAACTAGATAATTAAGCTAACTAAGTCTTCAAATAAATTTGGTTCCAGTGAAAAGGTTCCCTTAAGCTAGTTTAGCTCTAGTCATACACATACACCTCAAATCTGTTTGTAGAAGATGCATTACGGAGCGACCTCTTATCAAGTTGAAACGTGTCCCACTTCTTGACACAATTAAATCCTATAATTTTTATATTCAGAAACTATATATGTTAATTCAAAATATATCCAAAAATTAGGCTAAAATAAGAAACACATAGATTAATAACATAATTTTTAATATTAAGGATCAATCATTCCAGTAGTAGTTCATCTAGAATAGTATATACTAAAACGGGCATAAAGTTTTATATATAAACATAATAAGAAAAATAATTTACAGAGTGGTATTTGAGACATATTTCAACAACTTTTATTCTTTACACTTCACCCATAAATCAACCTAATATCCTTGAACAAGCCACACAAAATTCGGACGTAATCTAATTCTCAAGAACACCGATTTTACATATGATTCCTCTAATAATTAAACCATCAATCTCAAGTAAAATTTCTTTAATTTAACAAAAATCATACATTTCAAGCATTAATTTCTCATGGTGTAATTATCCAAAATGTCATTCCATAAATCCTCACCTAAACACCTAGCATGTTGTCATCGCAAAATACTCAAATAGCACATAGACACAATCACACCTTCACTATTTGAATATTCCAGCCTATATGTATATAATTAATGATTTTCATGGGGGTTATATTTTTCTCCCCCTTAAAAGAATTTTCATCCACAAAATTGGCTTATTCGAATAGTTTTGGGTATTTATCCCTCATTTCTTCCTCTCGCTCCCACATAACTTCCTCTAAACTACGATTCATGCACAAGACTTTAACTAAGGCAATCTCCTTATTCCTTAGTTGTCTAACCTATCTATCTAGAATCCGAATCGATCTTTCCCCATAGGTTATGTTCGGGGTCAAGTTTGGCGGTTCTGTCTTTAAAATCTGACTAGGCTCTCCAATGCACTTTCTTAGCATGGACATAGAACACATTATGTACTCCCACTAAGGATGGTGGTAGTAACAAGCGATAGGCCTTATCGCCTACTCGGTCTAGTATTTCAAATGGTCTAATGTATCACGGACTTAAGTTTTCATTTTTCCCAAATCGTAAAATGCCCTTCATTAGTGAAACTTTTAAGAATACATAGTCACCGACTATAAACTCCGATCCTTCCTCCTTTTATCGATGTAGCTTTTCTATTTGCTCTGAGTCTATTTTCATCCGTTGGTAGATCTTTTCCTCCACTTCATTCATTTGTTGCACCAGCTCCGATCCTAGTAACTTCCTTCTTCCCGATCTCATCCTAATGCATGGGAGATCTACATCATCGCCCATACAAAGCTTCATAAGGAACCATCCTAATTGAAGCTTGGTAGCTATTGTTATATGCAAATTCAACTAAGCATACGTATCTGTCTAATTTTTTGGACCAATCCGAACGCATGCTTACGGTATATCTTTCGGAATTTAGATCACTCGTTCGGATTGTCCATCGGCTTGTGGATGATAAGCTATGCTAAAGTTTAGGTTTGTACCCATGGCCTTGTGCAAACTCTTCCAAAATGCGAAGGTAAATCTAGGGTCTCGATCTGAAACAATTGAGATCGAAATCCCATGTAATCTTACAATTTCGTTAAGATACAATTGGGCTTACCGGTTTAGATTATCTAGAAGAAAGTGTACCGATTTGGTCAGCTTGTCCACGATCACTCAAATGGCATCCGACCCCTTTCGATCTTGGTAATTTCATGATGAAATCCATTGTGATATGCTCCCACATCCATTTTAGAATCGCCAAGCGTTTTAACATTCCCGAGGGTCTTTGATGTTCCACCTTTACCTCGTTGATAAACTTGACACCTTACCATAAAATTAGATACGTCTTTCTTCATTCCAGGCCACTAATAACTTTGTCGCACATCCTGGTACATCTTCGTGCTTCTCGAGTGTATCGAATAGGGAGTTGCGTACATTTCTTTTAATATCTCTTCCTTCACACCCTCCATCGAGGGAACACACAACCTCCTTTTAAATCTAATTACGCCTTTGCCATCCACCATAAAATCGGATTCCTTTCTAGCCTTTACATTCTTCTTCAATTCATTCAACTTTTCATCCGTTTCGTCGCTCCATTTGAAATCTTTCCATATAGAGTCGACTAGACTAATAAAGCTAATAAAATGCTCACATGACCTACCGAAATTATCTCTAGTTCTAGTTTTTGTAGATCTCTCACTATCGATGGCCGGATTACCCGCATTATTGCTATCGATTTTCTGCATAAAGCATCGACAACGACATTAGCTTTACTCGGGTGATAATTAATGATACAATCATAATCCTTCACCAGCTCTAACCACCTTCTTTGTCTCATGTTCAACTCCTATTGTGTGAAGATATATCGTAAGCTTTTATGATCCGTATATATCTCACACTTTGCCCCATATAAATAATGTCTCTAAATTTTTAAGGCAAACACTACCGTTGCTAATTCTAGATTATGCGTCAAATAATTTCATTCGTATTCCTTCAATTTTCATGATGCATAGGCCACTACTCTCTCATTCCGCATCAACACCGCTCTTAGCTCGTTTTTAGAAGCGTCATTATACACCACAAAGTTCTCAACCTCATAAGGAATGGTTAGTACAGGTGTCATGACTAACCTTCATTTTAATTCTTAGAAGCTTTTCTCATAGGCATCCGTCCACTGGAACTTAATGCTCTTTTCTATTAGATTAGTAAGAGGCCCGGCAATCTCGGAGAAGCCCTCCATAAATCTCTCGATAATAACCGACTAACCCTAAGAAGCTTTGTACCTCTAACATATTTTTCAAGGTTGGCCAGCTTCTGGATAGCCTCTACTTTCTTTGGATCTACCGCAATGCCTTCCTTCATTACTACGTGGCCTACAAAAGCCACTTGCTCTAGCCAAAATTCGCATTTCTTGAATTTGGCATACAACTACTGCTCCTCAATGTCTATAAAGTTGTTATCAAATTTCCCTTATGCTCCTCCTCGCTTTAAGAATAGAATATGATATCATCAATGAACATGATGATAAACTTGTTCAAAAAATCCTTGAAGACTCGATTCATCAAGTCCATAATAGCAACTAGGGCGTTGATCAACCCAAACAACATTACTAGGAACTTATAGTGTTTGTATCTTGTTCTAAATGTCATTTTTTCACATCTTTCGATATCACCCTCAACTAATGATATCCCGATTGCAATTCTATTTTGGAAAACACTACTCGCTCCTTGCAATTGATCAAATAAATCATCAATCCGGGGTAACGAGTACTTATTCTTAATCGTCACCCAATTCAACTCCCGTAGTTAATACATAACCTTAGACTACCATCCTTTTTTTCACGAATAGTATTGGAGCTCCCCAAGGTGAGGAACTAGGGCGTATGAATCCCTTGTCCAATAAGTCCCGTAGTTGCACCTTTAGCTCTTTCAACTCAACTCGGTGCCATCCTATAGGGAGTTTTAGAAATTGAAGTCGTGCTCGCCTCTAGATCAATCTCAAATTCTATGTCCCTTTCCGAGTGGAAACGTAGTCAAACTTTCTAGAAATATGACTAAATACTCCCTTACTACTTCTATATCTCCCGGTTTTGGCTTTTGTTCCACCCGACTATCCACCATATGTGCTAAGTACTCCCTACACCCTTTTTCCAACATCTTTTGAGCCTTTATGGTTGAAATGACTAACATGGCTCGAAACTTCTCATCAACCTTAAACTCTAATGACCGATTTTTAGGTAGGTCAAATACTACCCTTCGACCTCGACAATCGATGGTGGCACCATGCCTCGTTAACTAGTCCATTCCTAGAATTAAATAAAAATCTTAGAGGTCCAATACTATCAAGTTAGCCTTCAAACTCCTATCCTCAATCTGTATGGGATACTAATTGACTAGGTTTATCGATTCCATAGGTTCTTCGGAAGGGACTACTATAAGATATCCTACTATTAATGTTTCAAGTTTGACACCTAGGCTTTTTACCAATGTGTTTGATGTAAATGAGTGTGTGGCACCGAATTAATCAAAACATAAGCATTCGAGCCAAGGATTGATAAATTATCTCAAATTACTATCGTGTCCCTCTTATCGACCTCCTCTTGGGTCATTGTGTAAACCCGAGTAGGTACCCTCCCTAAACTCTATTTCTAGACTCGGAGGCAATTTTAGGATATGTGTCCTAGATTGTTGCATACAAAGCAAGTTCTTACATCCAACTAACATTCCTCGATATGAAATCTACCACATCTATTATATTAAGGCTGATTACCCATCACTTGTCGTGGCCGATTGCCCATCATTGGTCTCGATTGACTATTCAAGCATCGGTCTTGGAGCTTACGATGCGGATCCGGCATTTCATGCATCTCTTAATCCACCATCCCGATTAAAATTTCTAGTTGGAAATCATCTTAGTGGTTTGGATGAAGACGGCTCCCATTTTAAATGCTTGCCTCTTTTGTTGCAACTCGTTGGTAATCTCCTTTTGATCTTCATCTACTAACATCGCCTTATCCATCATTTCTGAAAAGGTGTGGGTGGCAAGCATCCATACCATGCTTCGTACTATTGGGTTTAACCCTACTAGGAATCGATTTCTTTTCAAATTTTCATCCCCAGGAATGAACGAGGCAAATCTACACCCTTGTTTAAATTTTCATACATATTTTCCCACCGACATTCCATCTTAGTTTAGTTCTAAGAAGTCTTGAATCTTCTTAGTCCTCACGTCCGTAGTAAAGTATTTGTTTTAGAAAACCTCCTTAAATCCTTCCCAAGTTAAGGTAAGCATGTCCATTGTCAGTCATGCACTCTCCCACCATATGTAGGCAACCTTAATTAGCATAAAAATAGCACACAATACTCGCTCATTGTTGGTGAATTATAAGTATTCAAATATCTCTTCTAAAGACTTAATCTATTCCTTCGGTATCATCGGGTTAACACCCTCGGAGAATTCCCGAGGGTTCATGTTACAAAACCTCTCCACCACCATTCTTTTGCTAGGGCGGCAGAGGTGGGGGCTCTTGTTGCATGGCCGAGAGTTGTTTCATCTCGCTCCACATGGGCTTTTTGTTGTTGTTGCATTACTTGTTGATGTTGTTACATCATGTCCATCATACAATTTAAGGCATCTTATCGATTACGATTATTGTCGTTAGAGGTCCCTTCACCTCCCGTTCGTACTTGATACTTTCTTGGCATGTTTCGACTTTGTACATGCCATGTTATGCTAAAGTTAGTTTTCATATTGAAAACAACATATAATGTAAATCATTCACTTACATGCAAAATTATATATATATATATATATGGAACATTTCATACACAATAGGTATTTATAAGCACTTCTACATGCTAAAAGTTTTTGTGCTCTATTTGCAATCAAAAGTGTACTTATTTACATCAGGAAATGCATAACAAGTACTACACCGCGTGATAGAGTTACTATCTATTATGTCCAACCAACATATCGGACGCATCGTGGGAAGGAGTGCTTGGCCCTCCACCGATCAATAATGTCATCTGATGCAATACGTACTATCTCGTGAGCAAGGGGCAATGGTAGACCCCAATTGTACATCAATCGGGTACGAGTCCACCTAACCTATACTAGAAGGAAGGCTCGAACCAGGTTTCGATAACAAAATTGATCTATCAACCCTTCCCAAACCTCATCGAGCAACCGCTAATCTTTTAGTAAGAGAGTCCGGTATAGAGTCGGTCGTAGGAAATCCATACTCGCGATACTATTGGAAAGAAGCATTAGCGAATGCTATTCGCTGAATCGAGTCATGCACCCGAGTGACATGGGCTACTATATCCTAATCCGGGGTCATAGTTAGGTTGTTCAACTTAGCCTAGTAGGTAGCTAGGGTGGCTTGCTATTGGCATGTCTTATTATTATTTTCTACATTCGAGGTATGTGGTTTATGACATTTTGAATTAATTAACATGTTATGGCATAATTTACCATTTTCTCTCGAATTTAACACTTTTTGGGCGAATGAGGCTCCTAATAATGTTAAGTCAAATTTTCGATTTCTTTTCATGATCTTACCTTTCTAATGTTATTTTTATCCTTATTTGGGGCCTAATTGAATTAGTACCTACCCAATTGATTTAGTGAAACCCAAAACCCCATTTTTCCCAAGCTTGGCCGAATGGTCCCTAAATTGGAAAAGAATTTGTCTTTGTTTTTATATGACTTTTCTTTTCCTTTCTTTTTGAAACACTAACTAAAGCAAGTCTTAGGTACCAAGGGAAGTCTATTTTTGAATATTTTTGACTGAATATGACTCTAGGAAAGCCTTAAATTTTCATTTTTCTTTCCTTCCTACTCTATTTTATTCAAGTCCATACAAATCCCAAATTCGCCCACCAAGTTTTGGTCCACCAAGTTCCATTAGCCACAACCATCCATACATGGATCTAGCTAGATACAAAACTTCCAAAACTTTAATAAATAACCACACAACTAACTATCACAATCAAACCATAGAAATTACCAATCATGGAACAACCTAACCAACAAAATCAAGCCCACAAAACACATCACAACATAAACAAAAGCTTAACCAATTACAATAACATCAATTAAATGGCATAAAGAACTAAAGAAACCCACTTACTTAGATAGATTTGATTATGATTTTTCCCTATCTTTTCCTTTTCTCTTTCCTTCCTTTCCTTTCTTTTCTTTTTTCTCTTTCCTTGTCGTGATTTTCTCTCCCTTTTCTCACAATTTGTTTTTCTCTCCTTCTTTCGATGGCTACGGGTTTTGCCTAACATTTTCAGCCATCTTCCCATTTTACTAACATATATACTTGCTTTTATTTCTCATAAATTAAGGTTAAAAGTGTCTCAAATTAATTTAACAAAGTGTAAAGCAATTGGGTTATTCATGGGACAAGTGGCGGGTTTGATTGGGTTTAGGGTTGAGTTGGCTTCCAAGCATTTTAATTAAGGTGCTTAGGTGTCTAATGGTCAACCAAATAGATAATTAGGCTAACTAATTCTCAAAATAATTTGGTTCTAGTGACAAAGTCCCTTAAGCTAGTTTAGTTCTAGTCATACACATGCACCTCAAATCTATTTGTAGAAGATGCATTATAGGACGACCTCTTATCAAGCCGAAATGTCCCACTTTTGGACACAATTAAATCATATAATTTTTATATTAGAAACTAGATATATTAATTCAAAAAAATCAAAAATTAGGCTAAAATATAAAACACATGATTAATAACATAATTTTGAAGATTAAGGATCAATCTGTCCAGTAGTAGTTCATCTAGAACAAGTATATACTAAAATAGGCATAAAGTTTTACATATAAACCCAATAAGAAAAATATTTTACAGAGGGGTAGTTGAGATATATTTCAAAAAAAATTATTCTTTAAGCCTCACCCAGAAAACAAACTAAGGTCCTTGAATAGGCCACACAAAATTCGGATAGAATCTAATTCTCAAGAACACCGATTTTACATACTTGATTTCTCTAATAATTAAACCATCAATCTCAAGTAAAATTGCTTTAATTTAACACAAATCATACACTTCAATAATTAATTTCTCATGGTGTAATTTTCCAAAATTTCATTCCATAAATGCTCACCTAAACACCTAGCATGTTGTCATCATAAAAATACTCAAAATGGCACATAGACATAATCACACCTTCACTTATTTGAATATTTTGACCTATATATATATATATATATATATATATCAATTTTCATGGGGGTTACATAGATAGGGAGAGAGGGAGAGATTGGGAGTAAGAGAGAAAGAGATTGGGAGAGAGAGAGATAGAGGGATGGAGATAAAGAGAGGGAAGTAGGGGGAGAGAGAATGGGAGAGCAAGAGAGAGAGGGAGGGAGGGAGGGAAAGGAGAGATAGAGGGAGAGGGAGGGAGAGGGAGGAAGAGGGAAAGAGAAAGAGAGGAAGGGAGGGAGGGAGAGGGAGAGGAAGAGAGGGACAAAGTGAAGGAAAGAGGGAGCATAGGAGAGATAGAGAGGGAGGGGGGACGAAGGAGAGGGAGAGGGAGAGATGGAGAGATAAAGAAAGAGAGAGAAAAAGGTAGGAGGGAGGGAGGGTGGGAGAGAGAAAGGGAAAGAGAGGTTATAAAGAGGGAAGAAGAGAGGGGGAGAGAGAGAAGGAGGGAGGGATGGAGAGAGAAAGAGAGAGGTAGAGAGTAAAGGAGAGGGAGAGAAGAAGAGGAGAAGAGAGAGAATGAGAGGGATGATGGAGAAAGAGGGGGAGAGATGGAGAGAGTGGGGGAGATAGAGAAAGGGATAGCAAAGAGAGAGGGTAGGGAGAGAGAGAGGGAGAGGAAGGGACATAGAGAGAGGGAGGAAGAGGGAGAGGGAGCGAGGTATGGAAGGAGGGAGATAGGAAGAGTAAAAGAGATGGGCAAAGCAAGAGAAAGAGGGAGAGAGAAAGAGAGAGATGGAAGTAGAGGCAAAGAGGGGGAAGATAGAGGGAGAGAGAGATATATAAAGTGATAAAGAGAAAGAAAAGGCAGAGAGGGAGGAAAAGGGATAGAGAGAGAGAGAGAGGGAGAGAGAGGGTGACGAGAAATGGAGAGAAAATGAAATAGGTGACAAAATGAGAAAGAGAGGGAGGGAGGGAAGGAGAGTGAGAAGGTATGAAAGGGAGAGAAAGGAAGAGAGGAAGAGGAGAGAGAGGGAGTGGGAGTGGGAGCGAGGTTAAGAGTGAGAGAGAGGGAGAAAAGGAGAGAGAAGGAAAAAGAGAGAGGGAGAGAGGAGGAAGTGAGAGAGGGAGTAAGAGAGTGAGGGGGAGAGAGAGGGTAATATTGGGAGAGATAGAGAAGGAGAAAGGGAGAGGGAGAGAGGTAGAGAGAGTAGGGGATAGAGGGGAGAAGGATAGAGAGGGAGAGCTAGAGAGAGGGAGGGAAGGAATGAGAGAGTGAGGTAAGGAGGGATAAAAGGAGAGAGCTGAGAGAGAAAGAGAGATAAAAAAGGAAGGAGAGTTAGAGGGAGAGATAGGAAGATGGAGGGAGAGATAGGGAGAGGAGAGAGGGATAAAGAGAAAATGAGCTGCAGAGAGAGGAGGGAGAGAGAGAGGGTGAGAGAGGGAGAGAAGGGAAGAGTGGTAGAGAGCAAGAGAGAAGGAGTGAGAGGGATAAAAAAATAGTGATCTAGAGAGAGGAGAGTAGGAGAAAGAGGGAGGGAAAGAGTTAGTGGGAAAGAAGGAGAAGAGGAAAGAGAGAGGGTAAGATTAGGAAAAGAGGGGGAGAGAAAGATTAGGAGAGAGAGGGAGACAAGGAAAGAGCTAGAGAGTGGGTGAGAGAAAGAGAGAGGTAGGGTGAGAGGGAAAGAAGGGGAGAGTGAGAGACAGAGAGAGGAAATAAGTGAGAGGTGGAGAGAAAGGGAGAGAATGGGAGAGAGAGAGAGAGAGAAGAGAGAAAATAAGTGAGAGGTGGAGAGAGAGGGAAAGGGAGACAAGGAAGGAGTAAGAGAAAGAGGGAGAGGAGAGAGGTGGAAAGAGAGTAAGGGAGAGAAAGGGAGAGAGAGGGTTAGGGAGGGAGAGGGAATATGGAGGAGAGAAGGGAAAGAGAGAGAGTGGGGAGGAGTAAGAGAGAGAGTGAGAGGGAGAGAGGAAGAGGGCAAGATTAGGAGAGATAGAGGGGAGTGAGAGAGAGGGCCAGAGAGAACGAGATTGAAAGGGAAAAAGGGGGAGAGAGGGGGAGAGAATAGGGAGAGGGAGAGGAGAGAGGGAGAAAAAGGATGGGAGCAAGAGAGAATGAGAAAAGGGGAGTTAGAGAGAAGGGGAGAGAGTGAGGGGAAGAGAGAGAATAGAAGGAGGGATAGTGTGGGAGAGAGGGAGAGAGAGAAAGAGTGGGAGAGGGAAGGAGAGAGAGAAAGGGAAAGGGATAGGGAGAGAGAGTATGGGAGAGAGAATGAAAAAGGATGAGAGAGGGACATATTGAGAGAGGGAGAAAGGGAGAGGCAGAGAGAGTGAGTGATAGAGCGAAAGAGTGATAGAGTAGAGAAAAAGCAAGGGTGGGAGACAAAGAGGAAGAGAGGGAGAGGGAGAGATTAGGAGAGGGAGAGAAGGAGAGAGAGGGAGAGAGCAAGAGGGACGAGTGAGAAGGGAATGAGAAAGGGAGAGAGAGCGAGAAAGGGAGAGAGATAGAGTGAGAGTGAGAGAGAGAGGGGAGGAAGAGGGTGTTAGAGAAAAGGTAAAGAGGAAGAGATTGGGAATGAGGGAAAAGGAAAAGGAAGGACGAAGTAGTGAGAGTGTGAGGGAGAGAGAAAGAGAGGAAGAGAGGGAGAGGTGGAGAGAGAGAGAGAGGAAGAAAATGAGTAGGAGGGAGAAAGAAGGGGAGAAGGAGAGGGAGTGAGTGATATATCGGGAGAGTGAGAGAGGAAAAGGGAGAGAGGGAGAAAGAGAGTGGGAGAGAGAGAGGGAGAAAGAGGTAGGTTGAGAGAGAGGGAGGGAGAGATATAGGGGGAGAGATGGGGAAAGAGGGAGGGAGAGAGAGGTAGAGAGAAGGAAAGAGAGATGGAGGGAGATAGGTAGAGAAAGGTAAAGAGTAAGTGGTAAGGAGGGAGAGGGAGGGAGGGGGAGAGAGAGGGAGAGAAGGAGGGGGAGATAGAAGGAGAGAAAAAAGAAGAGAGGCAAAAAGAGAGAAAAGGAAAGAAAAAGGGAGAAGGAGACGATAGGAGAGAAAAAAATAGAGGGCAAGAGAGAGAAAAGGAAAGAGGGAGAGAGAGGGAAAGGGAGAGGAAGGAAGAGGGAAGGAGGAAGGGAGAGAAGGGGAGAGAGGGATAGAGGGAAGAGTGGGAGAGAGAGAATAGTAGAGAGATGATAGAGTGAGAGAGTAGGGGAGACAGAGAGGGTGTGAGAGTGAGTGAGAAAAAAGAGAAAGGAAGCGATTGGGAAAAAGGGAAAGAGAAGGGGCGATTGCGTAAAAATGAGAGATGGAGTGGGAGGAGAGAAAGGGAGAGAAGGAGAGGAGGAGAGAGTGAGAGTTAGGAAAAGAGTGTGAGGGAGAGAGGGATAGATAAAAAAAGAGGGGAAAGAGAAAGAGAGAGAAGGAGACAGAAAGAAAGGGTGAGAGGGATTGATAGAAGGAGAGAGACGGAGAGGGAAAGAGGAAGAGAGAGGGAGATATAGAGAGATAGGGAGAAGGAGAGGGAGAGCGGGAGGGAGAAAGAAAGAGAGAGATATAAGAGACAGTAGGGGAGGGAGAGAGAGGGAGAGGGAAAAGGAGAGGTAGAGGGAGAGGTGGAGAGAGAGGGGGAAGCAAGAGGGAGGGAGAAAGAGAGAAGGAGAGGGAAGGAGAGTGAGGGAGAGAGGGAGAAAGAGAGTCATAGAGTGAGAGAGGGGGTGATAGGGAGATGGAGAGAGAGAAGGAGTGAGATGGAAGGAGATACGATGAGAGAGACAATGGAGGAGAAAGAAAGAAAGGTGGAGAGGGAGGGAGACAGAGAGAGTAAAAAATTAAGAGGGGAAGGGATAGATGGAGAAGGAGAGAGGGAAAGAGAGTGAGGAAAAGAAAGAGAAAGAGAGGGAGTGGGAAATAGAGAGGGAGATAAAATGAGAGAGGGAGAGAGAAATGGGAAGTGAGAGAGAGAGAAAATGAGGGGGAGAGGGAGGGATAGAAATGGAGTGAGATGAGTGAGACCGAGGGAGAGAGTGGGAGATAGTGGAAGAGAGAGAGGGAGAGGGGCGAGAGAGCGAGATAAGAGAGAGGGAGAGGAAGCAAGAGAGAATGAGGTGGAGGGAGAAAGAGATAGAAAGAGAGGGGGAGAGTTAGTGAGGGAGAGAGAGAGGGAATGAGAAAGAGAAAAGGGGAGAGAGGAAGTGTTAGAGAGAGGGAGAGAGAGGGAGGGACGAAGGGGAGAGACGAGGAAAGAAAGGGAAAGATAGAAAAGAAGAGGGGCAGAGAGGGCAAGGAGGAAAGAGAGAGGGAGCAAAAGGGTAAGAGTGAGAATGAGAGAGAGAGGGGGAGTGAGAATAGGAGAAAGAAGGATAAAGGCGGAGGGTAGGGGAGAGAGAGGGAGATATAGAAAGAGAGAAAGAGAAAAAGAGAGGAAGAGAGAAGGGGAGAGAGGGTGAGAGAGACAGAGAGAGAAAAATGGAGAACGATTAGGGGAGAGAAAGAGAACGAGGGAGAGAGGGAGGTATAGGCAAAGAGAGAATGGAAGGGTGGTGGGAGAAAGAAAGAGAGGGAGGGAGTGAGGGGGAGATAGAGAGGAGAGAGGAAGATAAAAAAAGGTGAGTGAGGGAGGGAGAGAGGGAGAGAGAGAGAGGGAGGGGAGTGGAGATAGAGGGAGAGAGGGAGGGAGAGGGGGTTAGAGGGAGGGGGATAGAGGGAGGGAGAAAGGGGGAGAGGGAGAGGGAGGGAGATAGTAAGATACGAAGTGAGAGAGAAATGAAAGAGGGAGGGGGAGTGGAGATAGAGGGAGAGAGGGAGGGAGAGGGGGTTGAGGGAAGGGGATAGAGGGAGGGAGAAAGGGGGAGAGGGAGAGGGAGAGGGAGGATAGAGAGAGAGGAGGGAGGAGATGGAGAGAGAGAGAGAGAGGAGGGTGGGGGAGGGAGAGGGAGAGAGGGAGAGAGAAGGGTAGAAGGAGAGATAGAGAGAGAGGGAGAGAGGAGGGAGGGAGAGAGTGAGAGAGACAATGAGAGTGAGAGGAAGGGATAGAGAGAGGAGGAAAATAGAGAGTGAGAGAGAGGGTGAGAGAGAGAGAGAGAGGGAAAATGGGGGAAAGATTGGAAGAGATGGGATGAAGGAAGAGAGAGATAAGGAGGGGGAGAAGGAGGAAGAGGGAGCGAGTGAGGGAGGAGGAGAGAAAGGGGGCATAAAAAGTGAGGGATGGAGAGAGGGCAAGAAAGGAAGCAAGTGAGGGAGAGGGAGATAGGGAGAGGGATAAAGAGGGAAGCATGAGTGTGAGGGAGGGAAGGAGAGAAGGAGAGAGGGAGAGAGAGAGGGAGAGAGAGATGGTTAGAAAGAAAAAGTGAGTGAGAAAGAGGGAGAGAGATATTAAGATAGAAGGGAGAGAGTAAAAAGGAGAGAGTGTGGGAAAGAGGGAAGGAGGGAGAGCATATGGGAAAGGGAGATAGATTGAGAGAGACAGAGAGAGAGATAAAGAGGGAGGGTGAAGGTGAGAGGAATAGAAAGGGAAAGAGAGAACAAAGAGAGAGAGAGATAAAGAGAGAGGGCGAAGGTGAGAGGAATAGAAAGGGAAAGAGAGAACAAAGAGAGAGAGAGGTGGAGAGAGGGAGGGAGAGAGGGTGATGGAGAGAGAGAGAGTTTTAGGGAGAGAAATGAAAAAGAGAGGGAAAGAATGAGTTAGAAAGGGGGAGAGAGAGGGAGAGGAAGAGCGAGAGTTGAAGATGGAGAGAAAGGGTGGGAGAGAGGAAGAGGGAGGAATAGTGAAGGAGAGAAGCTAACATGAGAAGGTAAGGGAGAGAGAGAGGGATATATAGAGCATGCAAGAGGCGAGAGGGAGAGAGAGAGGAAGAGAAGGAGGAGAGTTGGGGAAGAGGGAGGGAAGGAAGAAGGAAGGGAGAGGGGAAAGTGAGGGAGAGAGAATGAAGGGGCAAAAAGTGAGGGAGAGGAGAGGGAAAGGGAGAGAAAGTTGAAAAGAATAGGGAAGAGAGGGAGAGAGGTGGTAGAGAGATAGAGAGATAGAGAGACATAATGAGGGGGATAGAGAGGTAAAGAAAGAAGGAGCGAGAGGGTGGATGGAGGGAAAGAGGGAGAGATATGAGGGAGAGATAGAGGGAAGGGAGAGAGAGGGAGAGAGTAAGAAGGAAAGAAATGGTGTGAGTGAAAGACCGAGTGAGGGAGAGAGGAGAGGGTGAGAGTGAAAGAGGGAGTAAGGGACAGAG
Source organism: Dovyalis caffra (assembly GCA_963924115.1). NCBI lineage: Eukaryota > Viridiplantae > Streptophyta > Magnoliopsida > Malpighiales > Salicaceae > Dovyalis > Dovyalis caffra. The sequence continues at coordinate 173,708 of CAWUPB010000514.1, read as the reverse complement.
GAGAGGGGTGAGAGTGAGAGAGGGAGAGGAAGGGAGAGAACAAGAGGGAGAGGGAGAGAAGAGAGAGTGGGAGAGAAGGAGAAAAAGGGAGAGAGTGGGAGAGAAGGAGAGAAGGAGAGAGAAAGGAAGAGTCAAAGACGAGTGAGAGTGATGTAGAGAACGAGAGTAAGAGTGATTGAGAGAGGGAGAGAGGGAGAAAGAGGGGAAGAGATTGAGAGGGAGGGAGAGGAGAAGATATAAAGGGAAAGAGAGAGAGTGGAACTATGATAGAAAGGAAGAGAGGGAGTGAGTAAATGGGAGAGAGGGAGAGAGAGAGAGAGAGAGGGAGAGATGGAGAATGATGAAAAGAGGGAGAGAAGGAAACCATGAGTAGAGATGGAGAGAGAGAAGGAGAGAGAGGTAGGGAGGGAGAGAGGTTGAGAAAAAGAAAGAGAGGGAGAGTGGAAGAGAGAGAGGAGGTGAAATATAAAAAGAGAATAAGAGTCAAAGAGAGAAGGGAGAGAGAGAAGGAGATGGATATGGAGAGACAAAGTAGGGAGAGAGGGAGAGGGAGAGGGAGGGAGGGAGTGAGAAAGTGAGAGGGAGAGAGAGGGAGAGGGAGGGAGAGAGAAGGAGGGAGGGGGAACGAGGGAGAGAGGTCGAGAAGAGAGGGATAGACAAGGATAAAGAGGGAGTGATAGGGAGAGCGAGAGACTAGGAGAAGGAGAGGGGAAGGGAGGGAGGAGGGAAAGAGAGGGAAAGAAGGAGGGAGAAATAGAGGGAGAGATAGAAGGTTGGATTGAAAAAGGAAGAGAGGAGAGGGAGAGGGAGAGAGAGTAAGGAGATAGGAAGAGAGAGAGATCAAGGGATGGAGATACATGAAAAGGTAGAGAGAGTTCATGGGATAGAGATCATAAGGAAGGAGAGAGATCAAGGGATAGAGATACATAAGGAGGGAGAGAGAGGTAAAGAGAGAGTGAGAGAGAGGGAGAGATAGGAAGGGAGGGGAGAGAGAGAGAGGGAGAAAGAGGGAGATAGAGGGAGATAGAAGGAGAGAGGGGAGAGAGAGTGGGAGAAAGGAAGGGATGAGAGAGAGAGGGAAAGAAAAGGAGAGAGTGAGGGAGGGAGGGAGAGAGCGATGGGAGAGAGAGAGAGTGAGAGTGATAGAGAGAGTGTGTGAGAGTGATAAAGAAAGGGAGACAAGGGGAGAGATTGAGAATGTGGGAGAGAGGGAAAGAGGAATCGAGGAAGAGAGCGGGACAAAGTGGGAGATAGGGAGGGGAAAGGAGAGGGCAATAAAGGGTAATTGAGAAGGAAAGAGGGAGATGAGGAGAAAGGGAGAGGGGAAGTGGTTGAGAGAGGGAGAGAGAGAGGGAAAGAAAGAGGAAGAGAGAGGGAGAGAGGGGGAGAAAGTGTGGTGAGAGGAAGAGGGAGAGAGAGGTGGAGGCCAAGAGCCGAAAAAAGGAGAGAGATAAAGAGTGATGAGAGTGATAGAGGGAGAAGAGTTGAGGGAGGTGTAGAGAGGGAACCCGAGTGAGAGAGAGAAAGAGATAGAGGGAGATAGAGAGAGAAAGTGAGGGTAGGGAAAGAGGGAGAGAAGGGAAAGAGGAAGAGAAGGGAGGGAAAGAGAGGGAGATATATAGAGAGGAGAGAGGGAGTAAGAGAGAGGCAGAGAGAGGGATAGGGAGTGAAAGGCAAAGAGGGATGGAAAGAGGGAGATGTAGTGAGAGAGGGAGGGAGAGAAAGAAGATGAGATTTGGAGAGAGGGAGGGAAAATATGAGAGAAAAAGGGAGAAAGGGAGGGAAGGAGAGAGTGAGCATGAGAGAGAGAGTGAGAGAGAGAGGGAGAAGAAGGGAGGGAGAAAGGGAGAAAGAAAGGTGTGAGATTAAGATAAAGGAGGGTGGGAGAGATAGGGGTGAGAGAGAAAGAGGAGAAACAAGTAGAGAGAGAAGGAAAGAGAGAGAAAGGAGGAGCTTAAGGTAGAGAGAGTATGGGAGAGAGAGATAGGGAGAGACGAGGAGAGAGAGAGAGTAAAAGAGAGAAGGAGAGAGGGAGGGAGAGAAAGAGAAAGAGGGAGAGAGGGAGAGAGTTAGGGAGAGAAGGAGAGAGGGAGAGAGAGAGAAAGAGAAAGAGGGAGAGAGGGAGAGAGTAGGAGAGAGGGAGAGAAGGGGAGAGAGAGAGAAAGAGGGAGAGAGGAAGAGGGAGAGGGAGTGGGAGGGGGAGTGAGAGAGGGGGAAAAGAGAGGGAGAAGGCTTGAGTTTAAGAGAGAAAAGGAGGAATGGAGTGAGAGAGAGATGGAGAGTGAGAGGAAGAGAGGGAATGAGAGAGAGTGAGAAAAAAGGGAGAGGGAGAGGGAGAGGGAGAGAGCGAGAAGAGGGAGAGGGAAGGAGCAAGAGAAAGGAGAAAGAGAGGGAAAGAGAAGAGAGAGGGGGACAAAGAGGAAGGGAGAGATAGAGAGGAAAGAAGAGAGGGAGAGACAAAAAGTAGATAAAGAGAGTGGTAAAGAATGAGTTGGAGAGAGAGGAAGTGGGAGAGAGGGGGATAAAGAGAGTAGGAGACGAAGAATGAGGGAGGGAAAGGCACAAGGAAAGGGAGAGAGAAGAAAAGAGAGGAAGAGAGGGAAAGAAAGAGAGAGGGAGATGTAGAGATAGAGAGGGTGGGAGGGAGATAGAGAGGGAGAGAGGGGGAGAGAGGAAAAGTGAGAGGGACCTTAGGTGTGAGAGAGAGAGAGGGAGAGAGAGTGAGAAAAAGAGGATAGGGGAGAGAGGGAGAGGGAGAGAAGGGATGAAGTGAAAGAATGGAGGAAGAGAGAAGGATCGAGATAGAGAAGAGAGAGATGGAATGAGAGACAAGGAGAGAGGGCTGGGGAGTGATAGGGAAAGAGGGAAGGAGATACAGTGGAAGAGGGAGGGAAAGGGAAAGGGAAGTAGAGAGGGAGAGAGGAAGAGGAGAGATAGAAAGGAAAGAAGAGAGGAAGAGAGAGAAAAGAGATAAAGAGAGTGGTAAAGAATGAGATGGAGAGAGAGAGGGAGTGGCGAGAGAGGGGGAGAAAGAGAGTGGGAGAGGGAGAATGAAGAAGGAGAAAGGTAAAAGGAGAGGGAGGGAGAAGGAGAGAGAGGAAGAGAGGGATTGAAGGACGGAGGGAGAGGTAGAGATAGAGAGGGTGGGAAGGATATAGAGGGGGAGAGAGGGATAGAAAGAAAAAGTGAGAGGGACATTAGGTGAGAGAGAGAGGGAGAGAGGGAGAAGGAGAAAAAGTGAGAAGGAAAGAAGGAGATGGGAGAGAGGGAGAGGGAGAGAAGCGAGGGAGGGAAAGAAGGGAGGGAGAGAGAAGGATCGAGTAGAGAGGAGAGAGAGGGAAGGAGGGACAAGAAGAGAGGGAAGGGGAGTGATAGGAAAGAGGGAAGGAGATGCAATAGGAGAGGAAGGGAGGAGAAAGGGAGGGAGAGAGGGAGAAGGTGAGATTAGAAGAGAGAGAGAAACATAGAGAGAGCAAGAGATATAGGGAGAGGGTGAGATAGGGATAGCAAGAGAGAGATAGAGAGGGATAATTAAACAAGTGGAAGGAAAAGTGAGATAGAGAGAGGGAGAGAAAGGGGTGGAAGGAGAGAAGGAGAAGTGAGTGAGAGAGAGAGGGAGAGATAGAGGGAGTGGAAGGGAGGGACGGAGAGAAAAGAGAGGGAGACCGAGGTAAGGGAAGGAGGAAGAGATAGGGGGTGACAAAGAGGGAGAGAGAAAGAGAAGAAACAAGGAGAGTGAAAGAAGGAGAGGGATAAAAAGAGAAAGAGAGAGGGAGAGATTGAGGAAGAAAAGAGTGTGGGAGAGATAGGTAGGGAGAGATGATGGGAGAGGGAAAGAGTAAGAGGGAGAGGGAGAGAGTGGGAGATCGGGAGAGAAGGAAAGAGAGGAAAGGAGGGAGAAAAGGAGAAGGGAGAGAGGGAGAGGGAGAGAAAGAAAGGAGAGAGAAGGATGGAGATAGAGAGGAGAGAGAGGGAATGAGAGACAAGGAGAGAGAGTAGGGGAGTGATAGGGAAAGAGGGAGGGAGAGAGGGAGAAGGTGAGATTAGGAGAGAGAGAGAAAAACATAAAGAGAGTGAGAGATATGGGGGAGGGTGAGATAAGGATAAAAGGAGAGAGATAGAGAGGGATAATTAGAAAGAGGGAGGAAAAGTGAGGGAGAGAGAGGGAGAGAGGGAGAGAGGAATGGAAGGAGAGAGGGAGAGAGTCAGTGAGAGAGAGAGGGAAAGATAGAAGGAGTGAAAGGGAGGGAGGGAGAGAGAGAGAGGTAAATTGAGGTAAGGTAGGGAGGGAGAGATAGGGGTGACAGAGAGGGAGAGAAAATGGAGAAACAAGGAGAGATAAAGAAGGAGAGAGGGATAGAAAAAGAAAGAGAGAAGGAAGATGAGGAAGAGAGAGTGTGTGGGACGGACGAGTAGGAAGAGTGATGGGAAAGGAAAGAGTAGGAGAGAGAGGGAGATAGGGAGAGAGGGAGAGAGAGGGAAAAGGGAAAGAGAGGTGAAAAAAGAGAGAAAGAGAGAGGGAAAGAGAGGGAGAAAGAGAGAATGAAATGAAAGTGAGAGAGTGAGTGAGAGAGGGAGAGGGTGAGATTTAGAGGGAGAGAAGAAGGAAGGGAGTGAGAGAGAGGGTGAGAGAGAGATAGAGAGTCACATAAGGAGATAAGGTGAAAGAGAGTGAAAGAGGGAGAGGGGAGAGAGAGAAAAGGAGAGGGAGAGGGAGAGGGAGAGGGAGAGGGAGAGGGAGAGAAAGGAGGGAGAGAGGGAGAGGAAGATAAGAGGAGAGAGAGAGGAAGGAAAAGAGGGAGGCAGAGAAAGAGAGAGATTGGTAGAGATAGAGAGGAGAGAGAAAGAGTAAGAGAGGGGGAAACTGGGGGAAGGAGAGGGAGAAAGAGGGAGAGAAAGGGAAAAGAAAGGGTGGGAAAAGGAGTGAGAAGGAGAGAGAGAGAGAAAGAGTAAGAGAGGGGGGAACTGGGAAAGGAGAGGGAGAAAGAGGGAGAGAAAGGAAAAAGAAAGGGTGGGAAAAGGAGTGAGAAGGAGAGAGAGAGAGGTAGAGAGAGAGGGTGGGAGGGAGATAGAAAGGGAGAGCGAGAGGAACATTGGGTGAGAGAGTGAGAGGAAAAGAGGGAGAGGGAGAGAAGCGAAGATTAGGGGTGAAAGGGAGGGAGGGAGAGGGAGTGAGGCGAGAGAAAGAGAGTTAGAGAGGGAGATGGAGAGCAAGAGTGGGAGAGGAAGAGGGAGAGAGAGAGGGAAGGAAAAGGTAGAGGGAAAGAGAGGGAAGAGGAGAGAGGTAAGAGAGGGAAAGTGGGAGAGGTAGAGATAAAGATCGAGGAAGGGAAATAAAGAGGGAGAGAGAAGGGAGAGAGAGAGAGAGTAAGAGGGATAGAGGGTGAGAGAGCGAGGGAGAGAGAGGGAGGAAGCAAAAAGAGAGGAGGAGAGAGAGAGGGATAGAGTAGGAGGGTGAGAGAGAGAGAAGTGAAGAAAAAGAGAGGGAGGGAGCGGCATGAGTGAGATAGGTAGAGAGATGAGGGAGAGGAGGGAGAGGGAGGGAGAAAAAGAGAAAGAGAGGGAGAGATAGTGGGAAATAGGGTAAAAGAGAGAGGTATAGATAAATAAAGGGAGGTTAAAAGGGGAAGAAAGGGAGAGAGAAGCCAAGAGATAGGTAGATAGAGAGAGGGATAGAGTGAGGAAGAGATTTATAAAGGAAGAAGGAGGGAGGGCTTAAGGGAGAGAGAAAGAATGAGAGAGAGGGGGAGATGGGAGAGAGATAAGGGAGATTAAGAGAGGGAGAGAGGGAGATCGAGAGTGATAGATGGTGAGAGAATGGGAGGGAGGGAGATAGGGGAGAGATAGGGAGAAAGGGAGTGGGATATATAGAGAGGGAGAAAAAAGAAAGAGCGAGGAAAAAAAAAGGTAGTGAGAGAGAGAAAGGGAAGGGAAGAGAGGGAGGAGGAGGGAAAGAGTGGGAGAAACGACGAGATGTGGAGAGGGAGGGAGAAAAAAGCAAAAGGAAGAGGTAGAGAGGGAGATAGAGAATGGAGTGAGAGAGTAGGGTGGAGAAAGAGGGAGAGGAGAGAGAAAGAGAGCGGGAGAGAGGCCGAGAGGAAGCGAGGAAGAGAGAGTGAGAGAGTGAGGGAGAGAGAAAGTGTTCGAGAGATAAAGAGATATCAAGGGAGAGAGTGATAAAATAGGAAAGAGTGATTAGGAGAGTGAGGGAGAGTGAGAGGGAGAGAGATGGGGTGAAGGAGAAGAATAGAGAGGAGAAAAAAGCTAAGAGAGGAGAAGAGAGAGAGGAGATAGGGATAGAGAGAAGGGGGAGAGAGAGTGTAAGAGAGAGAGGGAGATATAGATGAAGGGCAAGAGAGGCAGAGAGAGAGGAAGAGAGAGAGAGGATGGGTGGGAGAGTGCGTTTGAGGGAGGTTGAGAGGGGGTGAGAGAGGAAGGGTGAGTGGGAGAGATAGAGAGATTAAGGAAGATGGAGAGAATGAGGGAAAGAAGGGAGAAAGTGAGAGGGAGAGAAAGGAAGAAGGGAGAGAAAAAGAAGGGGAGAGAGGGAGAGACATAGAGAGGATAGAGAGACGGTGGGAGAGAGGTAGAGTGGGAGGGAGAGAGAGTGATAGAGAGAAAGAGATGGAGAGAGTGAGAGGGAGAGAGAGAAAGGGAGAAAGAGGGAGAGAGAGATAGAAAGCATGAGAGAGAGGTAAAAACTAAGAAAGAGAGAGTGGGGGTAGAAGAAAGGGAAATGAAGAGAGAGGGAGTGAGATAGAGGGAGATGGAGTGAGATTGATAGAGGGAGAGAGAGGAGGGAGAGGGAGAAAGAGTGAGGGAAGAGGCAAAAAGAGGGAGAGATGGTAAATAGGAGAAAGCAATATAGAGAGAGAGAGGGAGAGAGAGGGGTGAGATCGAGGGAGATGGAATGAGTGAGAGAAGGAAAGGAGGGAGAGGGACGAGGAGCAAGAGAAAGGGAGGAAAAGAGGGAGAGGGAGAGAGTGTGATAAGTGAGATAGGAAAAGAGAGGGAAGAGATAGACAGAGAGAGATAGAAAGAGATAGGGAGAGAAAGGGAGGAAGGGAGAGAGAATGAAAGGGAGAGAGAGGGAAAGAGGGAGAGAGGAGAGTGTAAGAGAGAGGGAGAGAGAGAGAGGGAGGGAGAGAGGGAGAGGGAGGGAAAATAGGAGAGGGGAGAGGGAGAGGGGGATAGAAAGAGGGAAAGAGAGAGGGAAGAAGAGAGAAAATAAGAGAGAGAGGGAGAGAAGGTAAGGGAATGATAGAGATTGAGAGAGTGAGAGTGAGAGAGAAAGGGAAAAGAGAGAGGGAGAGATAGAGGTGAAGAGAGGGAGAGGGAGAGATAGAGGTAAAGAGAGATATATAGAGTAAGGATGGGATATAAGGGGAGGGGGAAGAATGAGAGTGAAAGAGGGAGATAAAGGAAGGGAGAGGGAGAGAGAGGGAAAGTGAGTAAGAAGAGAAAGGTAGAGAGGGGGAGAGATAGAGAGTGGGTGAAAGAGGAGAGAGAATTAGGGAGAGAGATGGAGATAGGGGGAGAGAGATAGAGAGTGGGTGAAAGAGAAGGAGAGAGAATAAGGGAGAGAGAGGGAGAGAGAGGGAGAGAGAGATGGAGCAAGTCGAAAGAGGGAGATATGGAGAAAGAGGTAAATGGAGAAATAAGGAGAGAGGGGAAAGAGAGTGGGGAGAGAGTGTGAGGGAGAGAGTGGTAGGAAGAATGGGAGAGGGAGAGATAGGGAGGAAGAGAGTGGGAGAGAGAGGGAGGGGGAGAGAGAGAGAGGGAAGGATAGGGAGAGATTGAGGGAGAGGGAGGGACAATGATAGAGAGAAGGAGAAAGAGATGTGAGAGTAGGGGAGAGAGAGAGGGAAAGAGAGAGGAAAGGTAGAAAGAAAGGAAGAGAGAGAGATAGTGAGAGATGGAGAGAGAGAAAGTCAACGAAAGAGTAGGCATGAGAGAGAGGAAGATGAAAAGAGAGGGAGTGAGAAAGAGAGAGATGGAGTGAGAGATAGAGAGAGGGAGTGAGAGAAGGAGAGAGAGGAAGGGAGAGAAAGAGAGAGAGGGAGAGAGGGAAAGGGAGTGAGTGAGAAGGGAAGGAAGAAAGACTGAAGGAGAGAGAGAGAGGGAAAAAGAGAGGGTGAGGGCGAGAGGGAGGGTGAGAGAAAGATAGAGAAAGTGAGAAAGAAAATAGAGAGACAAATGGAGTGAGAGAGGGAGAGGGAGAGAGAGGGAGTGAGATTGAGGGAGATAGAGTGAGAGAGAGGGAGAGAGAGAGGGAAGGGGGAGAGGGATGAAGAGTTGGAGGGAGAGGTAATAAAGGAAAGATGGAGAGGGGGATAGAGAGAGAGAGAGGAGAGAGGGAGATTGGGAGAGAGAGGGTGAAGGAGAGAGGGAGAGGGAGGAAAAAGATAGAGAGGGAGGGGGAGAGATCGAAAGAGAGAGGGATAGAGATAGGGGAGAGATGGAGGTAGGGAGCTAGAGAGAGTGTAGAGTGAGAGAGAGAGGAAAAGAGGGTGAGAAAGAGAAGGAAAGGAGATGGAAAGAGGGTGAAAGGGCAATAGAGAGTGAGAGAGAGGGATAAGAGAGAGAATGAGTCGCTAAGAAAGCAAGAGGGAAAAGAGGGAGAGGGCGAAAAAAGGAGAGAGAGGGAGGATAGGGAAAAAGGGAGAGAGGGAGTGATAAGGAGTGAGAGGATGGGGAAAGAGAATGGGAGAGAGACAAAGATGGAAAAGAGGGAGAGAGAAAGAAAAAGAAGGAGAGAAAGAGAGGGGGAGGGAGAGAGACAATAGGAAGGAGATAGAGAGGGTGGGGGAGAGAGAGGGGGAGAGAGAAAGAGGGAGAGGGAGGGAAGGAAGAGAGAGGAAGGGAGGGAGAAATAGAGCAAAAAGGAGAGAGAGGGAGAGGGAGAGGGAGAGGGAGAAAGAAGGAGAAGAGAGGGAGATCGAGAGAGAGAATGGGAAAGAAATAGAAAAAGAGAGAGAAGGAGAGAGGGAGAGAGAGAAATTAAGAGAGGTAAAGAGAGATAGAGAAGTAGATGGTGAGAAAGAGAGGGAGAGGGAAGGGAAGGGGGAGAGATTGAAAATGGAGAGTGAGAGGGAGAGAGAAAAGGAAAGAGGGAGAGAGAGGAGAAGAGGTGGAGGGAGAGTGGAAGAGATAAAGTGAGAGAGGGAAAAAGAGAGGAAGAAAGGGTGAAAGAGTGTATGAGAGCGAGAGACATAGGGAGAGATGGAGATAAGGATAGAGAGGGTGAATGAGGTAGAGAAAGGGAAAGAGGGAGTGGGAGAGAGAGTGAAGGAGAAAGGGATTAGGAGAGAGAGTAGAAGAGAGGGAGAAGGATATAAAGGGAGGAAGAAAGGGATGGAGCATAGGAGAGAGAGAAGTGAAGAAAACTAAGGGGGAGAGAGGGGGAGAGAGAGAGAGGGAGAGAGTGACGAGTGAGAGTGAGAGAGAGGGAGGGAGAAAGGGGGAGAAAATAAGAGAGAGGAAAAAGAAAAGAGAGTGTTAGAGAGAGGGAGAGAGGGAGAGAGAGGGAGGGAGAAAGAGAGGGAGCGGGAGAGAGGGAAAATGGATCTAGGGGAAGTTAGAGATAGCTAAAGAGGGAGAGAAAGAGGTCAAAATGGAGGATGGAGAAAGGAAGAGAGATAGAGAGGAAAGGAGGTAATGAGGGAGAGAGAGGAAGTGAAATAGGGGATAGAGAGGTAGAGATAGAGAGAGAGGGGATGAAATAGGGGAAAAAAGGTTAAAAGGATGAGAGTTAGCAAGAGAGAGGGAGAGGAAGAAAGAGGAAGGGAGAGAAAGGAGGAGAGATATAGAGGGGGATAGTGGGAGAGAAAGAGAAGTGGAGAGGGGAAAAGAGATGGGAAGGGAGAGAGATAGAGAGAGGAAAAGAGGGAAAGAGAGAAGAAGGAAGAGAGAGGGAAAGATAGATGAGAGGCAGAGGAGAGGGAGATAGATTAAGGGGGAGAGAAAGAGATAGAGAGGGAGAAAAGGAGGGAGAGAGAGGGAGTGAAGGAAAAGGAGAGAGATGGAGAGAGAGATAAAAAGAAAAATGAGAAAAAGAGTGTGAGATAGGGAGAAGGAGAGAGAAAGAGATAGAGAGGGAGAAAAGGAAGGAGAGAGGGAGAGGGAGAGGGAGAGAGAGGGAGTGAGGGAGAAGGAGAGAGTAGAGAGAGATGGAGAGAGAGAAAAATGAGAAAGAGAGTGTGAGATAGAGATAGAAGGGGAGAGGGAGTAAGGGAGATAGATAGTGAAAAACAGAGAGAAAAAGGGAGAGGGAAAGAACGTAGAGTGAGGGACAGCGATAAGGAGTGAGGGTGAGGGAGAGATGGGAGAGAGTGTGAGGGAGGGCAAGAGGGAGAGACGGATGAAAAGAGGGAGGGAGAGAGATAGAGAGAGAGGGAGGTAGAGATAGGGATACAGTGGGAGAGAGAGGAAGAGAGAGACATTGGAATGGAAAGAAAGGGAGAGTGAGATTAAAAGAGGAGGGAGAGATAGGGATTGAGGGGAGAGAGAGGGAAAGAGAGGGATATATGTATATTTAGAGAGGGTAAAAGGGAAAGAGAGAGAAAAAAAGAGATGAGGAGTGAGAGAGAGAGTGTGTGAGGGAGAGAAAGAGCAAGAGAGAGTGAGAGAGAAGGAGAGGGAGAGAACGAAAGGGTGAGAAATAAAGAGGGTTAGAGAGAGAAGTATTGAGAGAGCAAGGAGGTAGAGATAGCGTGACAAAGAGAGTGAGAAAGGGAGGGATCGAGGGAGAGAGAAAAATAGAAAGTGGTTAAGGAAGATGAAGTAAGAAAGATAGAAAAGGAGGGAGAGAGAGGGAGTGAGAAGGATAAAGAAAGAGAAGGAGAGGGAGGGATAGAGACAGGGAGAGATAAAGGAGGAAAGAGGGGGAGAGAGAGAAGGAGACAAAGAGAGAGATAGGGAGAGACAATAAGGGAGAGGCGGAAGGGGAGAGTGATAGCGAGGGATAGAAAGGGAGAGATAGGGAAAGGAAGTTGAAGAGAGGGAGAGGGAAATGGAGAGAGAGGGAGAGAAAGAGAGAGAGGGACATAGGAGAGATGGAATGAAAGAGAGGGAGTGAGAGAGGGAAGGGGAGAAAGGGAGAGAGGGAGAAAAGGATAGATAGGAAGAGAAAGAGGGGAGAGAGAAAGGTTAAGAGCGATAGAGAAGGTGAGAGAGAGTGAGAAGGAGAGAGAGGGGGAGAAAGAGGGAGAGAGGGAGTGAGTGGGAGAGGGGGAGACGAAGTACAAATGGAGAGAGGGATAGGAGGAGAGAGAGGGAAAGTGAGAGAGATAAAAGGAAAGGGAGAAGGAGAGATAGAAAAAGAGAGAGGAAGAAGAAGAGGGAGAGGAGGGAAAAAAGGAAACATAGAGTACGGAGAGAGAAGGAAAGAGAGTGGGAGAGGGGAGAGAGTAGGAGGAAGGGTGATAGAGAGGGGGAGAGAAGGGAGAAAAAAAAAGAGAAAGGGTAGGAGAGAGAGGGAAAGAAAAAGAGATCAAGAGAGGGAGAGAGAGAGATGAAGAGGGAAAGAGGGAGAGAGAAGGATAGGGAGAGGGAAGGGAGTGAAAGAGATCAAGAAGAAGAAAGGGAGAAAGGGAGAGAAGGGAGTGAGGGAGATATAGAAGGGAGAGAGAATGTAAGGGAGTTAGAAAGAGAGATAGAGAATTATGATGAGAGATAAAGAGAGGCAAATGGAGGGGAGAGAGAGCAAGAGCAAGAAAAGGGAAAGGAAAAGAAGAGAGAGATGGATAGAGGGAGAGAGGGTTAAGAAAAGAGGGAGAGAGATAAAGAGAAAAAGAGAGAGGGAGAGAGAGGGTGAGAAGGAGAGAGGGATAGAGAGAGGGAGAGAGGGAGAGGGGGAGAGAGAGATAGAAAGAGGCATTAAGAGAGGGAGGGAGAGAAAGGGAGAGGGAGAGAGGGATGGATAGAGAGGTAGAGTGCAAAAGGGAAAGGGAGAGAGAGAGCTAAGGGGTGAGGAAGGGAGAGGGAGCGAGAGAAAGAGGGAAAGAGAGTCGGGGAGAGAGCAAGGGAGGAGGGAGAGAGGGAGAGGGAGGAAGTGGTGGAGTAGGAGAGAGGGAGAGAGAGTGGGAGAGAGAAGGAGAGAGATATAGAGATGGAAGGAGTGAGAGAATGAGAGAGGGAGAGAGGTGTAGAGAGAGATTGATAGAGAGGGAGAATGAGGGAGAGAGGAGGAGGAGAGAGAGAGGGATAGAGGGAAGAGAGGGAGAGGAATAGATAGAGAGGGGGAGAGAGATAGAGGGAGAGAGGTTAAGAGAAGGAGAGAGAGGGAGAGGGAGGGAGAGAGAGATAGAGTTAGAGGTAGAGAGCCAAAAGGAAAGGGAGAGAAAGAGATAGGGAGGGCAAGAGAAAGAGGGAGAGAGGGGAAAGGAGAGAGTGAGAGAGGAGGGAGAGAGGGAGGGGGAAGTGGTAGAGTGGGAGAGGGGGAAGGAGGGGGAGAGTGAATGAGAGAGATATAGAGAGGGAAGGAGTGAGAGAATGATAGAGAGAGATCGATAGAGAGTGGGAGAGAGAGAGGAAGAGGGATGGAGAGAAGAGGAGAGGGAGAGAGAGAGATAGAGTGGGAGAGAGATGAAGAGAGGGATAAAAAAGGAGAGAGATGGAGTGGAGGGGGAGTAGTAGAGAGAATGAGATAGGGGGAGGAAGGGGGAGAGGGAGAAGGAGGAAGCCAAAAGAGCAAGATAGAGATAGAGGGGGAGAGAGTGAGATGGATATAGAGGGAGATAGTGAGAAACAAAAGGAGATAGGGAGAGAGTGGAGGGAAAGAAGAGAAAGAAAGAATTGGGAGAGAGGAAGAGGGAGAGGGAGAGATAGAGAGTGGGAGAGAGAGAAGGTGAGGGAGGGATAGAGGGAGAGGAAGGAAGAGAGGGTTAGAGGTAGATAGAAAGGGAGAAGGACATGGATAAGGAGACTAGGAGAGAGGGAAAGATGAAGAGGAAGGGAAAGAAAGCAAGGAAGAGGGAGAGAGAGAGAGGGAGAGAGAGGAAAGAATAGGAGATGAAAAGAGAGAACGAGATGGAGGGAGAGAGAGAGGAAGAGGGAGTGAAAGGTGGAGAGAGAGAGAGGGGGAGTGAAAGAGAGGGAGAAAGAGGGAGAGCGAGAGATAGGAGGATAAAGGGAGAGAGAGGGAGATAGAGGGAATAAGGGAGAAAGAGAGGGAGAGAGAGAGAGAAAGAGAGAGGTAGAGGGGTAATTGAAGAGAGTGAGAGAGGGATAGGGATATAGTGAGAGGGAGAGGATGAGAGTGAGGGGAAAAGAAGATAGAGTGTGGGAGTGTAAGAAAGAGGGAGGGATAGAGGGAGTGGGAGAGAGAGGAAGAGAAAGAGAGAAAGAGGGAGATAAGGCAAGGGAAAGAGAGAAGGAAAGAGAGGGAGAAGGAGAGCAAAATAATGAGGGAGTGAGAGAGAGGGATAGAGAAAGTGGGGGAAAGGGAGATAGAAAAAACAAGGAGAGAGGGAAAGGGGGTGAGAGAGAGGGAGAGGAATGGAGAGACAGATACAAAGGAAGGGAGGGAGAAGGAGAAGGGAGTGCAAGAGAGAGGCAGGGAGAGAGGGATAATGAAAGAGATGGAGATAGAGTAGGAGGGAGAAAAGGGGTGGGATATGGAGAAAAAGAGAGGGAAGGAAAAGAAAGAAAGTGAGAGAGAGAGGGAGAGAAGGAGAGAGAAGGGGGAGAGAGGAGTGAGAGGGAGAGGGAGAGAGGGAGAGAGTGGGGAGAGGGAAAGGGAGAGGGAGTGAGAGAAAGGGGGAGAGGGAAGGATAGATAGAGAAGGAGAGATAGAAGGGAGAGAGAGGGAGGGAGAAAGAGGGATAGGGTGAGGGGTTGGGGAGAGAGTGTAAGAGAGGGAGAGGGAGAGGGAGAAAGATAGAAAGAGAGAGAGAGGTGTTATGCTCATGCTATAACACCTCTCATAAACTCTTCCTCTCTCCCTCAATCTTTTTTCCCTCTCTCCCTCTCACACTCTCTATTTGTCTCCCCTCTTTCTCTCCCTCTCTCCCTTCCTCTTCCCTCCTTCTCTCTCCTTCTCTCCATCCCTCATTTCTCTCTCTTTCTCCCTCTCTCCCTTTCTCCCTATCCCCCTCTCTATATCTCTCTACTACTATCTCTTCTCTCTCCCTCTCTCCCTCTCCCTCTCCCTCTCCCTCTTACTCTCTTTTCCTCTCTCCCTAGCCCTATCCCCGCTTGTCTCCCTCTCCCTCTCCCTCTCTTCCAACCTCCCTCTACTTCTCCCTCTCCCTCTCTCTACCTCCTTCTCCCTCTCTCTCCCCTCTCCATCTCTCTTTACCCGTTTTGCTCTCTTCCTCTCTTTACTTATATATCTATCTCTCTACCTTCTCCCTTTCTCTCTCACTCTCCCTCTCTCCCCCTCTCTCACCTCTCTCCCCTCTCTCTCTCCTCTATTAATCACTCCCTCTTACTCTTCCTCTTTCTCCTTATCTATCTCTTTTTAAATTTTAATCTCTCTCTCGTCCTCTCTATTTCTCTCCTCTCTCCCCCTTTCTATTGCTCCATCTCTACCTTTCTCTCACTCGCTCTTCCTCTATCCCCCTCTCACGCCTCTCTCATCCTCTTTCGTTCTCTCTCCCTCTCTCCTTTTCTCTCCTCATCTCTCCCTATTTCTCTCTCCCTCTCACTCACTTTCTTCCTCTCTCTCCCTCTCTCCCCTCTTCATCACTTTCCCCTCTCACTCTATCCCTCTCTCCCCTGTTCCCACTTCTTCTCTCTCCCTCTCCCACTCTCTCCCCTCTCTCCCCCTCTCTTTCTCTCTATCTCTTCGTATCTTTCTCTCCCCTATTCCCACTTCTTCTCTCTCCCTCTCCCCTCTCTCCCCCTCTCCACCTCTTCTTATCTTTCTCTCCCCTATTCCCACTTCTTCTCTCTCCCTCTCCTATTCTCTCCCCTCTCTCTTTCTCTCCATCCATTTTTATCTTTCTCTCTCCCTCGCTTTATCTCCCCCTTTCTCCCACTCTCCCAATCTCTCTCACCCTCTCTCTCTCCACCCCATAATTCCTTGTCTCTCTCTTTCTCTCCCTATCTCTCTTTCTCTCCTTATCTCTCTCTTCCTCTCCCTCTCTCTCCTCCTCTCTATCTCTCTCTCACTCCTCCCTCCCTCCCTTCCTCTCTTTCTTCTTTCTCTCACTCTCTATCTCTCCCCCTCTCTTTGTCTCTCTCCCACACCCGCTATCCCTCCCTCTAAATCTCCCATATTTCTCTCTCTTTGCTCCCTCTCTTCCTTTTCTCTCTCTCCTTTTCTCCCCTTCTTCACTTTCCCTCTCCCCTTCTTTGTCACTCTCCCTCTCCTTCTATTTCTTTTCCCTTCTATCTCTCTCCTAATTCTCTCTCTCCCTCTCTCTTCCTCCCCCTCTCTATCCCTCTCTCACCCTCTTCCACTCTTTTTCTCTCCCTCTCTCCCTTCCCCTCCCTCCCATTTTTTCCCTCCCTCTCCCTCTCTTCCATACTCTCTCTCCCTTCTTCTCTCTTCCTATCTCTCTCCCTAGCTATCTCTCTCTCCCTCTCACTCTCTCCCTTTCTCTCCCTTTCTTCCTCTCTCTATCTCTATCTCTCTTTCCCACTCTCCCACTCCCTCTATCTTTTTCTCTCCCTCTCTCCCCCTCTCTCTCCCTCTCTCTCCTTCTTACTTCCTCTCCTTTCTCTCTCTTCCTCTCTCCTTCCCTCTTTTTTCCTCCCCTTCTATCTCTCCCAATCTATCCCTTTCTCTTCTTATCTCTCCCTCCCCGTCTCTCACTCTCTCTCTCGATCTCACCTCTCTCCTCTTCACACCCCTCTCCCTACCTCTCTCCATATGCCTCTCTTCCTCTATCTCTTATCCATTCTCTCGTCCCCCTCCCTCTACCTTACTCTCCCATTCTCCTCCCATTTTTCTCTCCCTCCCTCTCTCCTTCATCCTCTCTACCTCTCTCTACCTTTCCTCTCTTTGCCTCTCCTTTTCTCTCCCTCCCTCTCTCCTTCATCCTCTCTACCTCTCTCTACCTTTCCTCTCTTTGCCTCTCCGTTTCTCTCCCTTTTTTCTCTCTCTCTCTCATTCTCTCTCCCCTCTTCCTCTCACTCTCCCTTTCTCTCTCTTTATCTATCCATCTTTCCCTCACTCGTCCCATTTTCCCTCTCTCTCCTTTTTCTTCTCTCCATTTCTCTTTTCTTATTCCCTTCTCTCCCTTGATCTCTCCCTCTCTTCCACCCTTCCTTTCTCTCTCTCCCCCTTTCCCTCCTTACTCTTTCCCTCTTTCTACCTCTCACTCTCTTTCTCCCCTCTTTATCATGCTCTTCCTCTCATACCTTCTCCCTTACCCTCTCCCATCCTCTCTCCCTCTCCCCATAATTTCTCTTTCCCTCTCTCTCTCTTTTTTTCCAACCCTCTCTCATTATCTCTATTTCCTCCCTCCCTCCCTCTCCCTCCCTCCCTCCCTCCTTCTCCTTCTCCCCGCTCCTTTTCCTTCTCTCTCCCTCTTTCTCTTCTTCTCTTTTTCCCTTTCCCTCTTCCTCTCTTCCTTCTTCTTCTCCTCTCTCTTTCCCTCTCATCCTTTGTCCCTTTCTGTCTCTCCCTCTTCCTCCCACTCCTTCTCTCTTTACCTTCCCTTCTCTCCCCTTACTTGGCTCTCACTCTCTCCCTACTTTTTCTCCCTCTCTTACTCCCTCTCCCCTTTCCCCTTTCCCCCTCTCCCTCTTCCTCCCTCTCTTTCCCCTTATCTCTCTCACTCTTTTTCCCTATCTCCCTCTCCCTCTCTTATAATCTCCCTCCTCTTTCACTCTTTCCCTCTTTCACCCTCTATCTCTTCCTATCACTCCCTCCCTCCCCCTCTCGTCTCTCCTTCTCTCTTTCCCTATCTCTTTCATCTTCTATATTACTCTCTCTCTCTCCCACTTCCTCTATCTTTTCTCTCTCTCCCTCTCCCCTCTAGCCCTCATTCTCTCTCCCTCCCTCCTTCTTCCTCCCTCTATCTCTCTCTCCCTCTCTTTCCCTTCCTTTCTCCCTCCTTCATCTCCCTTTCTATCCCCGTCCCTTCCCTCCGCTCTCTACCTTTCTCTTTCCTTATTCTCTTTCCCACTCTTTCTCTCTACCTTTCTCTCTTTTCCCTCGCTTAGCTCTCCCTCTCTCCCTATCTCTCCCACTTTCTATCTCTTCCACTCTCTTTCTCTCTCCTCTATCCGTCTCTTTTTTTCTCTCTCCCTCTCTATATATATCTCCCTATCTCTTTCCCCGTCTCTTTCCCCGTCTCTATCCCTCCCTCCCTCTCCCTCTCATTTTCTCTCTTTCTCTCTCCACTTCCCTCTCCCTCTTTATTCCTCTTACCCTATATCCGTCATTATTGCTCTCTCTCTCGTTATCTCCCTCTCTCCTTCTTTCTTTCTCCCTCTCCTTCTTCCACCACCTCTCTCCCTCCCTCTCTCTTTCTTACCCTCTCTCTCTTACCTCGCTATCCCTCTCCATCTCTTTTCTTCTCTCTCTCTCTACCACAATCTTTCCCTCTACCTCCTTTCTCCCTCTCTCTCCCTCCCCCTCCCTTTCTCCGTCCCTCTTTCTTTCTCCCTATCTCTCCTAATCTTCATCCTCACACTCTCCTTATCTCTTTCTTATCCTCTCTCTCACTCTCCCTCTTTTTATCTCTTATTCTCTTTATCTCTTTCTCTCTCCTAATCTCTCCCTCTCTCACTCTTTCCCTCTCTCTCTATTTTTTTCTCTCTCGTTCTCACCCCCTTCCTATCCCTCTCTCTCTTTTTACCCTCTCTCTTGCCATCTCTCTCCCTCTCTCTTCGTTAGTCCCTTTGTCTCTCTCTCCCACTTTCTCTACCTCTTTCCTTTATTCTCTCTCTTTCTTTCCCATTCCCATTCTCTCCCTCTCTTTCTCTCCATCTTTTTCTCACTCTCTCTCTCCTTTTTCTCCTTCTCCTTCTCTCTCCTTCTCTCTCCCTCTCCCTCTCCCTCTCTCCTATTCTCTCTCTCATTCTCTCCATGTCTCTCTTTTCCCTCTTCCTCTCTCTCCCTCTCTCTTCCCCCCTTTTTCTTTTACTCTCACTCTCCTTCTCTCTTCTCATCTCTCCCTCTCCCTATTTCTTGCTTTCCCTCTCTCCCCGTCTCTCTCACCCTTTATTTCTTTTTCTCTACCCTCTCTATTTTTATCTCCCTCTCTCTATCTTTTTTTATCACACTCTTTTTCCCTCTTTCCCTCTTCTTCTCTCCCTTCATTTCCCTCTCCTTCTCTCCCTCACACACACTCTCTCGTCTATATCCCTCTCCCCCTCTCTATCTCTCTCTCTCCCTATCTCCCTCTTCCTATCTCTATCTCTCTTTCTCCCTCTCTCCCTCCCTTTCTCTCCCTCTATCTCTTTCTCCCCTTATCTCCCACTATCTCTCCCTTTCTCTTGCTCTCTTTTCTCCCTCTCTCTTTCCCACTTTCCCTCTCCCTCTTTATCTCTCTCCCTCTATCTTTCTTTCCCTATATGTTTCTCCTTCCCTCTCTTGCTCTCTATCTCTCTCTTTCCCTCTCTCTCTCCATCTCCTTCTCTCTCCCCCTCCCTCTCCCTTTCTTCCTCTCTCTCTCCTTCTACCCCCTCTCTCTCTCCCTCTCATTCTACCTCTCTCTCCCTTTTAATGTCTCCCACTCTCTATCTCTTTGTTACACTATCTCCCTCCCATACTCTTTTCCTCTTCCTCTACCTCCCTCTTCCCCCTCTCCTCTTTCTCCCCCTCTTGCCTTCTCTCTATCCCTCTCTCCCCCTCTCTCGGTCTCCCACCTGTCTCCCGCCTCTCCCCCTCTCTCTATCCCTCTTTTCCTTTTTTTTCACTCCCTCTCTCCTCCTCTCGTTTTCCCCTCTCATCACCATCTATATTTCTCTCTCTACCTCTCTCAATCTCTTTCTCTCTTTTCCTCTCCCTCATTGCCTCCTATACCCATCCCACTCTCCCTCTTTATCTCTCTTCCCCTCTCTATCTATTTCTCTCTCCCTTACCTCTTCTTTTTCTCACTATCCTTATATATCTCTCTCTTTCTCACTCTCTTTATTTTTCTTCCTTTTTCTCTCTCCCTCTCTTGCTCTCCATCTCTCGCCCTTTTCTATCCTCTTATCTCCCCCTCTCTCCCTCTCCTCGGCCTCCCTCAAACCCTTTTATTTCTCTTCCTCCCTCCCTATCCCTCTCTCACCTTCCTCTTTCTATCTCTCCTTCTCTCTCCTTCTCTCTCTCCCACTCTCCTCCTCTCCCTCTCTCTTCCTTTCTCCCTCTTTCCCACTCTCTTTCCCTTCTCTCTCTCCCTCTTTCCCTCTCTTCTTCTCTCTCCCACTCTCTCCCACTTGCTTTCTCACTCCCTCTCCCTCTCTTTCCCTTCTCTCTCTCCCTCTTTCTCCCCTTCTTTCTTCTTCTCTCTCTTTGTCTCCCTCTCTTTTTTTCCTCCCTTTCCCTTTCTCTCTCTCCTTTTGTATCTCTTTCCCTCTCCCTCTCTTTCTCGATCTCTCTCTCTATCCTTTTCGTTCTCTCTTTCTTTTTTCCCTCTACCTTTCTTACCCTCTTTATTTATGTCCCTCTATCTCCCACTCTCCCTCTCTCTCACATGTTCTCTCCCTCTCTCTATCTCTCCTTCCCTCCTTTTCTCCCTCTACTTATCTCTCCCTCCCTCTCCCTATCTCTCCCTCTCTTGATCTTTCCCTCTCTCCCTCTTTTTATACCTCTCTCACTCTCTCTCCTTCTCTTTCCCCTTATCTAAAACTCCCTCTCTCCCTCTCCTTCCCTCTCCCTTTCATTGCCTCTCTCCCTCTCCTTCCCTCTCCCTTCATTGCCTCTCTCCCTCTTTTCCCTCTCTCACTCCCTCTCTCTCTTTCCATCTCCTCTATTTCTCTCCCACTCTCCTTTTCCCTTTCCCCTTCTCCCTCTTATCTCTCTCTCCTTATCTATCTCTCTCCCTCTCTCTCTTTATCTCTCTCCTTCCCTCATTATCTCTATCTCTTCCTCTCCCTCTCTCTCCCTCTTTCCCTCTACCTCTCTCCCACTCCACTCGCCTCTCCCTCTACCTCTCTTCCTCTCTCTCTATCTTCCTCTCTTTTCCTTTTCTCCCCCTATCTCCCTCTTTACCCTTTCTCCACTCTCTCCCCCTCTCTCCTTCTCCTATATCTCTCTTTCTTTCTCTCCATTTCTCTCTCATTCCTTCCCTTATACACCGAGTCCCTTTCCCTACCTCCCTCACATTAGCTCTCTCTCCCCTCTCTCTTTCTGTTTTTTTCTCTCCCTCTATTTCTCTCTCTCCCCTTATATCCCTTTTTACCTCTCTCACCTCTCTCTCCCCTATCAGTCTCCCTTTCTTCACCTCTTTCTCACTCTCTCTCTCTTTTCTCTTCCCCGCTCTCTCTCTCTCTTTCTCTTCCCCCACTCTCTCTCCCTCTCTATCTCTCCTCTTTCCCTTCCCCTTTATCCCTCAAACTCGCCCTCTCCCTCTCTCAATCTCTCTCCCCCACCCTCCCTCCCTCCCTCTTTACTTCTCTCTCCCTCTCTTCTTCTATTCCTCACTCTCCATCTCTTTTCCATCTTCTCCCTATCTCCCTCTCTCTCACCCCTCTCCCCCTCTCCCTCTCTCTTCCTCTCCTTATCTATCTTTATCTTTTCCTCTTCCATGCTATCTTTCTCTCTCACTTACTCTCTCTCCCGCTCTCTCTTCCCCTCTCTCATTTCTTCCTCCCTCTTTATCCCTCCCTTCACTATCCCTCACTCTCTCCCTTCTCACCTCATCTCTCTCCCTCTCCCTTCCCTTCCCTCTCCCTCTTTCCCTTCCCTTCTCTCTCCCTTCCTCTCTCTCTCTATCACTCCCTCTCTCCCTCTCTATCTCCTTATCTCTCTCGCCCTCTCTTGCTCCCTCTTTCTACCTCCCTCTCTCCCTCTCACTCTCTCCCTCCCTTCTACCCTTTCTCTCTCCCTCTCTTTTTATCATCTTCTCTTCCTCTCTCTTTCTCCCTCCCTCTCTCTCTTCCCCTCTCTCTATATCTCTCTATCTACCTCCCTCCCTTTACCCCTCCCTATCCCTCTCTCCTCTCGTTCTCTCTTTATCCTCTTTTTCTCTCTCACCCTCTTCATCTCTCTCCCCTCTCACTCTCCTTCTATCCCCCAATCTCTTTCCCTATCTCCCTCTTTTTTCCTCTCTTCCTCTTTTTCTATCTCTCTCTCTTTAACTCTCTCGCTATCTCAATCCCTCCCTCTCTTTCTCTCTTTCCTTCTCTCTATCCCTCTCTCTCCCACTCTCCCTCTCCCTCTCCCTCCCCTCCCTCTCCCTATCTGCCTCTCTCCTCTTCCCTATCTAACTCTCTCTATCTCCCTCTCCCTATTTCTCTCTCTCTCTTTCCCTCTCCCTATCACCTTCTCTCTCCTTTTCCCTCTCTACCTTTCTCTATCTCCCTATATCTCCCCCTTTATCTTTCCCTCTCTTTCCCTCACCCTTTCACTCCATCTCTCACCATTTCACTCCCTCTCATATCTATCTCTCACCTTCTTTCTCTCCCCTCTCTCTCTATCTATTTCTCTCCTCTTATTCCTATCTCTTTCTCTCTCTTTTTTCTTCCCTCTCTCTCTCCCCTCATCCCTCTATCTCTCTCCTTCTCACCCTCTCTTTCTCCCTCTCTCCCTCTCTCTCCCTCTCCCTTTTCTCTATCCCCTTTACTCTCCCTTTCTTTCTCTCACTCTCTTTCTTTCATGTTTCCCTCTCTCCCCCTCTTATTCTCCTTCTCTTTCTCTCCCTCTCTCCCTCCCTCTCTCTCCCTATATTTCCCTCTCTCCCCTTTCCCTTTCTCCTTCTCTCTCTATTTCTCTCCCTCTCTTTCCATCCGACTCTTGTTTCTCTTTCCCCTCTATCCACCTCTCCCACTCTCTCCCTTATCTCACTCTCTCCCTCTCCCTCTCTCTCTTTTATCCCTCCCCCTCCTTCTCTCTCTCCCTCTCTCTTTCTCCCTTTCTCCATCCTTTCCTCTTTCTCTTCTCTCTCTTTCTCCCTCTCCCTCTTTCTCCCCTTCTATCACTCATTTTCCCTCTCCCTCCCTCCCTCCCCTTTCTCTCCCTTCCCCTCCCTCCTCTTTCTATCCATCTCTCCTTCTCTCCATCCATCTCTCCCTCTCCCTTAATCTATCCCCCTTTCCCTATAGAGAGAGGAAGGGAACGAAGGGGAGAGAGAGAGGTAGAGATAGAAAAAGAGAAAAAGGGAGCAATATTAGATAGGGAGAGGGAGAAAGATATAGGATAGAGGGATGGAGTTGGGACAGGGAAGGAGATAGATAGATGGAGGGGGAAGAGAGAGATAAGGAGAGAAAGAGGAAGAGATAGAGAGGGAGAGAGCGAGATATAGAGGGGGAGAGAGAGGGCGGATGGGAGAGAGAGAGGAAGGGAGGTAGAGGGAATCGAAGGGGACAGAGAGAGGGAGATAATAATAAGGATAAGGGGAGGGAAGGAGAGGAGGAGGGAGTGGGGTAGGTTGGAAGTGGAAGATTGAAATAGATAGAGGAAGAGAGAAAGGGTAGAAAAGAATGAGAGAGGTAATAGGAGATAAAAGGAGAGAGATAGAGGAAGAGATAGAAAGAAGGAGGGAAAGGGAGATAGAGAAAGATATAGACTAAATAAGAAGGGAAGAGAAGGAAGGAGAGGGAGATGGAGAGGGAGAGAGGGGGAGAGAGGAAGGGAGAGAGGGGGAGAGATAGAGAGTGGAAGGGAGGGAGATGTAAGTGAGAAATAGACAAGAAGAAAAGCAATAGGAGATAGAGAGAGGGAGGAAGAGGGGGAGAGAGTGATGGATAAAGAGAAAGAGAGGTTGAGAGATTAGGAGCAGGAGAGGGAGAGGAGCAATAGAAAGAGAGAGAGAAAGGGAAAAGAGGGAGAAGGAGGAGAGAATGAGGGAGGGAGAGAGGGACATAAAGATAGAAGAAGAGAGAGGGATAGAGGGAGAGGGAGATCGAGAGAGATATAGGGAGGGAGGGAGAGGGGGAGAGAGGGAGGGAGAGGGAAAGAAAGTAGGAGGATAGAGGGAAAGAAAGGGGGTTTGAGAAAGGGAGAAAGAGGGAGAGAGGAAGGGAGAAAAGAGAGAGGGAGAGAAAAAGGAGAGGGAAGGGGGAGAGGGAGAGATATATGGGGGAGGAGAGAAAGAGGGAGAGAAGAAAAGAGCGAGAGAGGGAGGGAGCAAGAGATAGTGAGGGAGGGAGGGAGCGAGAGAAAAGGAGAGAGAGAAGGAATGAGCAAGAGAGGAAAAGAGATAGGGTAGGAGTGAGAGAAAGGGAAAGAGTAAGAGAGAGATAGAGAGAAGGAATATGCAAGAGAGGAAAAGAGATAGAGCGGGAGTAAGAGAGAGGGAAAGAGTAAGAGAAGGAGGGAGAAAATGAAAGAGTGAAAGGGAGAGAGGAATAGAGAGGGAGAGGAAGATGGAGAGAGAGGATGAAGAGAGAGAGGGAGAGAAGGAGAAAGAGGGAGAGAGAGAGAGAAGGAGAAAGAGGGAGGGAGAGGGAGAGAGATGAAGGGATAGAGGAAGTGAGAGAGAGAGGGGGGAGAGAAAATAAGAGGAAGAAAAAGAGAGAGAGAGAGAGAGAGGAAGGGAGAGAGAGGTTGAAGGTAGGGTAGGAAATAGAGGAAGAGAGTGAAGAAGAAGGAGCAAAAGAGCGAGCGAGAAAGAGAAAGGGAGAGAGAGGGAGAGCGATTAGGAGAGGGAAAAGAAGGAAGGAGAGAGATAGAGGGAGAAGATTGGGAGAGGAAAAGAGAGAGAGTGGGAGATAGAGAGAGGGAGAGGTAGAGATAAAGAGAAAGAGGGGGAGAGAGATACGGAGAGATGAATCGAGGAAGAAAAAGAGGAAGTGAAATAGATAGAGAGGGGGAGAGAGAGGGTGATAGAGGGGGAGAGAAAGTGAGAGAGTGGGAGGGAAGGAGAGTGAGAGAGAGATAGAGAGAGGGAGAGAGAAAAAGGGAGATAGGGAGAGCGAGATAGAGAAGGAGAAAGATATAGAGAAGGAACGAGAGAGTGGGATAGAGATAGAGGGAGAGAAAGAGGGACAAAGATAGATAGGGAGAGAGGTAAAGAGATATAGGGGGAGAGAGAAGGAGATAGAGAAAGAGAGATATAAAGAAGGAGAGTGAGAGAGGGAAAAAGAGAGAGAGGGAAAGAGAGAAAGAGATAGAAGGATAACGATTGGGAGAGGGAGATGGATAAATAAAGAGAGAAAGATGGAAAGAGAGAATGGGAGAGAAATGGAGAGAGGGGGACAAAGAGATGAAGGAAAAGAAGAAAAAAGTAAGAGACAAGGAAAAAGAGATAAGAGGTAGGAGGGAAAGGGAGATTGAGAGAGAGAAATTAAGGGAGAAGAGGGCGAGAGAGAGATAGGGATCGAGAGAGGGAGAGAGGGATGGACAATGGGGGATAGAGAGTGAGGGAAAGAGCGGGAGAGATTAAGAGAGGGAGAGCAAGAAAAAGGAAGAGGGAAAGAAAGGTAGAGAGAGAGTCAAGGATAGAGGGAGGGAGAGAAGTAGAGAGTAAGAGGGAGAGGGGAAAAGGAGGAGATAGAGTAAGAGAGGGAGGAGTGAGAGAGAGGGAAAGGGAATGGGTGAGAGAGAGAGAGGGAGAGAGGAAGACAAGTGAGGGATAGTGAGAAGGAGAGAGATGGAGGAAGTGAGAGATTTAAAAGAGGCAGTGAGGGGGAGAGAGAATGAGAGGGAGTGAGAGAGAGGGGAGGAAGGGAGAGGGAGAGAGAAGGATGGAGATAAAATAGGAGAGGAAGATAGAGAGAGGAGGAGAGGGAGATACATAGAGAGGGAGGGATAAATAGGGGAGAGAGAGAGGTAGAGAGTGAAGGAGAGTGAGAGAACGAGGAGAGGGAGGGATAAAGAGAGGGAGAGAGAGAGGGAGAGAGATAAATAAGGGGAGAGTGAAAGAGAGAGAGAGAGGTCGAGAGAGATAGAGAGCAAGAGTAAGATATTAGGGGTGGGAGGGAGAGGGAGAGTGAGAAAGAAGGAAGGACGGAAGAGGGAGGGAGAGAAATAGAGAGAGGGTGAGGGAGAGGGAGAGTGAGAAAGAGGGAGGGAGAGAGAGAGAGAGAGAGGCCGAGAGAGATAGAGAGCAAGAGTAAGATATTAGGGGTGGGAGGGAGAGGGAGAGTGAGAAAGAAGGAAGGAGGGAAGAGGGAGGGAGAGAAATAGAGAGAGGGTGAGGAAGAGGGAGAGTGAGAAAGAGGGAGGGAGAGAGAGGAGAGAGAGACATAGAGAGAGGATAGGGTAGAGTGAGGGAGAGAGAAATAAGTACAAAAGGAGGGATAAAGAGAGATTGATAGAGAGGGAGATAAGGAGGGAGATAGACAGAGAGAAAGAGAAGAGGGAGAAAGGGAGGGAGAGAGAGGGAAAGAGAGGGAAGGAGGGATTGAGAGAGAGATGAAGGGAGGAGATAGAAGGAGAGAGATAAAGAGGGAGATAGAGGGGGAGAGATAAAGGGAGAGAGAGGGAGAGAGATAGAAAGGGAGAGAGAGAAGAAGAGGGAGAAAAAGAGTGATATAAATAGGAGAGAGGCATAGGGAAAGGGGGAAAGAGGGAGAGAGATTAGGAGAAGGAGAGAGATGTAGAGGAAGAGAAGAATAGAGAGGGAGGGAGAGGGAGAGAATAAGTGAGAAAGGAATTGAGCTAGAAAGGGATAAAGAGAGATAGAGAGAGGGATGGAGAGAGAGGGAGAGGATTAAGAGAGGTAAAGGGAGAGAAGAATAGAGAGGGGGAGAGGGAGGGAGAGGGAGAGAATAGGTGAGAAAGGAATTAAGCTAGAAAGTGGACAAAGAGAGATAGAGAGAGGGATGGAGAGAGAGGGAGAGGATCGAGAGCGGCAGAGGGAGAGAGAGAGAGATAAAGGAAAGGATGAAGAGAGAGGGTGAGGGGGAGAGGAAGAGAAAGGGAGAGAGGGAAAGAGGGAGGGAGAGAAAGAGAGAGCGAGAGAGGCGAGGAGAGAAAAAGGGAGTGAGAGAGAGTGGGAGAGAAGGAGAGTGAAAGGGAAAAAGCAAGAAAGAGGAGAAAGAGAAGGGGGAAGAGAGAGAGAGAGAGAGCGAGAGAGGGGGAGAGAGACTAGGAGAGAGAGGGAAAGGGAAAAGGAAGGAGAGAGTGTAAAAGAGGGAGAGGGGAAGAGAGGGAGAGGGAGGGAGGGTGAGAAAGAGGGAGAGAGGTAGAAGGATTAAGGAAAAAAGAGAGAAAAAGATTTGGGAGATAGAGATAAAGGAAGGGGAGGAGAGCGAGAGAGAGGAAAGAAGGAAATGATGGAGGGAGGAAGGGAGGGAGGGAGAGAGAAGGGGAGAGAGAGGGAGAGGGAGTGGGAAAAGGATTAGGAGAGGGAGTGAGATAGAGCGAGAGAGAGAGAGAGAGGAAAAGAGATGGAGAGAGAGATTAGGATGGAGTGGGACAAAGGTAGAGGGTAGGAGAAAGAGAAAGAGAGAGAGGGAGAAACATAAAGAGGGATGGAGGGAGAAGGGGGAGAGAGAGGGAGAGAGGGAGAGGGATGGAGGGAGAGGGGGAGAGTGTAACCCCATGAAAATCCTTAACCGTATATATATATAGGCTGGAATATTAAAATATGTGAAGGTGTGATTGCGTCCGTGTGCCATTCGAGTATTTTGGGATGACAACATTCTAGGTGTGTAGGTAAGGATTTATGGAATGACCTATTGGAAAATAACAACATGAGAAATTAGTGCTTAAAATGTGTGATTTTTGTTAAATTAAAGCAATTTTACTCGGAGATTGATGGTCTAATTATTAGAGGAATCAAGTATGCAAAATCGTTGTTCCCGAAATTAGATTCTATCCGAATTTTGTCCGGCCTATTCATGGACCTTAGAATGATTTATGGGTGAAACTTAAAGAATATAAGTTGTTTATCTATATCTTAAATAACTCTCTCTAAAATATTTAGATTATTAGGTTTAAATAGAAAACTTTATGCCCATTTTAGTATATACTATTCTAGATTAACTACTGCTAGACAGATTGATCCTTAAACTTTAAAATTATTTTATTAAGCGTTTGATTGGTATTTTAACCTAATTTTTGGATATGCTTTGAATTAATATATCTAGTTTCTAACATAAAAATTATAGGATTTAATTTTGTCCAAAAGTGAGATGTTGTCGCTTGATAAGAGGTCGCCTCGTAATGCATCTTCTACAAAAAGATTTGAGGTGTATGTGTATGACTAGAACTAAACTAGCTTAAGGGACTTTGTCATTGGAACCAAATTAGTTTGAAGACTTAGTTAGCGTAATTATCTAGTTGGTTGACCATTAGACACCTAAGCTCCTTAATTAAATGCTTGGAAGCCAACTCACCCCTAAACCTAATCAAACCCACCACTTGTCCCATGACTCACCCAATTGCTTTACACTTTGTTAAATTCATTTGAGACACTTGTAGCCTTAATTTATGGGAAATAAAAGCAAGTATATATGTTAGTAAAATTGGAAGATGGCTGAAAATATTAGGCAAAACTCGTAGCCATCAAAAGAAGGAGAGAAAAACCAATTGTGAAAAAAGGGAGAGAAATTCATGGCAAGGAAAGAGAGTAAAAGGAAAGAAGGGAAAGGAAGGAAAGAAAAAGGGGAAAATCTAGGGAAAAATCCTAATCAAATCTATCTAAGTAAGTAGTTTCTTTAGTTCCTTATGCCATTTAATTGATATTATTGTAATTGGTTAAGCTTCGTGTTTATATTGTGATGTGTTTTGTTGGCTTGATTGTGTTGGTTATGTTGTTCCATGATTGGTAATTGCTATGGTTTGATTGTGACGGTTAGTTGTGTGGTTATTTGTTAAAGTTTTTGAAGTTGTGTATCTAGCTAGACCCATGTATGGATGGGTGTGGCTAAGGGAACTTGGTTGACCGAAACTTGGTGGGTGAATTTGAGATTTGTATGGACTTGAACAAAATGGAGTAGCAAGGAAAGAAAAATGAAATTTTAGGGTTCTCCTAGAGTCATATTCAGCCAAGAATGGTGAAAATGGACTTCCTTTGGTACTTAAGACTTGGTTTAGTTATTCTTTCAAAAAGAAAGGAAAAGAAAAGTCCTATAAAAACAAAGACAAATTGTTTGCCAATTCGGGGACCATTCGGCCAAGCTTGGGAAAACTGGGGGTTTTGGGTTTCACTGAATCAATTGGGTAAGTACTAATTCAATTAGGCCCTAAATAAGGATAAAAATAATTTTAGAAAGGTAAGATCATGAAGAGAAACTAAAAATTTGACTTAACATTACTAGGAGCCTAATTCGCCCAAAAAGTGTTAAATTCGAGAAAAAAGGGTAAGTTATACCACAACATGTTAATTAATTCAAAAGATCTAAAACCACATACCTTGAATGTAGAACGAAATAATATCTAAACATACCAAATTAAGTGAAAGAAAAATATATTTGTGCGAATTAAATTCACAGACTTAGTAAATATCAACCGTCGACGTTTAAGCCTAATTAGGTGAACATTGCGATGAAGTTAACGTATGACCTTGTGTGGGCTAGATATCGAGGATGGAATAATGGTGTTGGTTTTGGCACCCCGATATCCTTAATATGGTAATCATAGCATCATGTGTATCATGTACATATGTCGGGGACGGACCGAGAAAGAATCAATTGGTTGAAAAGTGGGTTGTATGAATAGGTCCGGTAACCTAACGAGAATAAATGGGTATTAGTGTTCCAGTTCGTGTGTGTACTCTAAATTGTGTGCTTGCACCTTGTTCGACGATAGACTCCTGCTGTAATGCCCCAACCCTGATCATATTTCTACTACCTAAGTAGGATACTTGGACAAAGCACGTTATGCTAACATACCCTAAACTCTAAGTAGTTCTCTTATGATATTCTTAAAACTTTAATAGCACATTACGTATATAGCTCCTTAAGAGAAAATTTACATAACATAATTAAATACATTAATAAAATATTACAGGAAATATTCAATTTCTCATGAACTTCATACCCCAAATTTACGGACAAAATAAAAACTAATATATGGTGCCTCACATGAGCCAGTTAGGAGGAGCCATCCGCATCCGTACCAACTTGTCCTTTTTCCGTCACGACATAAAAATAATAACAAGGTGAGCCGAAGCTTAGTAAGTGGGGTGATGCATGTGATATGCAATGTTGTTTTGACTTCCCATCATACTCATAAATTTTAATCTCGGGTACCCTAGGTATTAGCCGAGCTACTCTATTTATCATCCGAGTGGTCCGCAGATCACCTTCTGCTACAACGAAATTATCCCTCATTGTAACTACCGTTAGTGGGAATCCATCATCTAACCGTGTAAGCACATAGCTTAATTTCATCCGGATGATCATCGGATCATCTTCCGGTATAACGAATTATCCCTCGTTGTAACTACTATTAGCGAGAATCCATCATCTAATAGTGCGGGCACATAACCTAGAGTACTCGGACTACTAATACCCATTTATTCTAGTTAGGTTATCAAACCTAGATGTATAAACCATTTCTCAATCAATTGACTTATCTTAAATCACCCACTATGCATATGATGCACGTGATGTTATGTTTACCATGTTAAACTTACTAGGAGTAGTAACCTTACACTATAAATTCTTTTCCCATATAGGGTTCGGTTCTAGATATTTTCATCGATCTAACCCACATAGGGTTCCCGTAGGTCCGACCAACACGGGGTCTCTTTAGGTCCAATCCACATAGGGTTTTCATACATTTCCATACCATTCCTACACAATATTATCACTATTGAATAGTAATGATCGGCCACCAATTTTCTTTTACGCATTGGCACGCTTTCTTAGTTGTTTTCGATGAGATTCGTCATTTCACTTGATTTATGTGGCCACCAATTTTCTTTTGCACATGGGCACGCTTTCTTAGTTATTTTCGATGAGTTTCATCATTTCACTTGATTTACGTGGCCATTGATTTTAAGGGTTGCTTTGTGGCATACCAAGGTAAAATTCTATTCTAGATACTATTAAATCATTACTCATAAGACTTGATGGTTGGGACTAACTAATTCATACGTACCAAATTAGGATTTCTTTCCTAACCCTAGCTTGGGTATTTATAGCTGAATTTTGTCCCCAATGGGCCTAGGTCATGAATTCGATTTTACTCTTGAATTCTTACCTCTTAGTATTTTATTCTACACTTGTTTAAATGTAATTTAACTCTTAATCACAAGGTTGGAAGGTCATAAAGTCCTAAAAATACCCTAAGGTTTCCCTTCCAATTTTATTAAATCTCTTCCACTCTAGCTTATTATTTTGCACTTAATTAGATTGCTAGTGGTTGTAGGCCTTAAAGTTCATAAAGAAATCCAATTGTGCTCACTTTGGAATTCCTAGGGCGAATGTGTTTTTAAGAAAGCCCTAAGCATTCCTTTATTTCTCTTCCAATTTCTTCATCCCCATTTTCAGTCCAAGTCCTTGAATGTTTTTTTATCCCACAATCATCAACACATGATAAAATATATACTAGGCATGATAGACTTCAAGGAGCACATAGAGACAATATAACCAATAAATTCAAACCAAGCCATCCACACCAAGCCAATACATATCAAACCATAACAATACAAGCAATAACTTAACTAAATACATCAATTAAATTCATAGAAAGAACAAGCATGAAGTAAAACCCACTTACCTAGCTTAGATGCGGTTAGATTTCCTTAGCTTCTCACTTTTTTTCCTTTCCTTTCCCTTCCTTTTTCTTTCTCTCTTTTCCTTTCCCTTCGTTTATCTCCTTACGTTTTTTTTCCTTTCTTTTCTTTCTTGCCTTTTCTCTCCCAATTTTTGGTACCTACGGGTTACTAAAATTTTCTCACCATTTTAACACTTGCTATATATACATATATACTTACTTCCCTTCAGATACAAGTGTTAGAAATTAATGAGACAAGGTGTAAAAGTTATGGGTGAGTCATGGGGAAAGGTGGTCGTTTTGGGACCATAATGGGTGAGTTGGCTTTAAATTCATTTATTGCATTTGCTTAGGTGTCTACATAAAATTTAAACTAATTAAAATCACTAATTAAATTAATTCAATTAAATAAACCTAATTTCTTTCATAAAAAAAATTCAGAAATTTCCATTTTTAAAATTCGGAATTTCTTTTTCTCCAAAATTTCAGCGAGTGTTACCTCCTAACCCATCTATACTAAAATGTGCATAACGCTTTCTATATATATCTAAAAATTATGAAATTTTATAGAGAGATAGTAAACATATAGATGAACAATGTTTAGTTTTTAAGTATTTCTCAAATATCAATCTAACATCACCAAATAAATCTCACAAGATTCAGGCAGATTCTTCTCTCGAAATTCCAGCAGAATGCATTTCGAAACAACCCTCACCATAATGGATATAAATCTTAATGTATAGGTCCAAAAATTATAAAATTTTATACAGGTCTATTCAAAATATAGATGAAAAACTTTCATTCCTTAAGGTTTACCCAAAAATCACCCTAAATCCCTCAAATAATTCACACAAAACTCAAGCAGAATATAGTCCTTAAAACACCGATTTCGCATATTTGATTTCTTTAATAACTAAACCATTAATCTTAAGCATAATAACTTTAATTTAACATAAATCACATATTTCAAGCATTAATTTCTCATGATGAAATGAGAATTATACTTACTCTTAATATACGTATATATAGAATTATTCTAATACACGTCGCGTTATGGATAAGTGTTTTTTATGGGGGTTACAATTGTCCCCTCCTTAAAAGAAATTTCATCCTCGAAATTGATTCACTTGAATAACTCAAGGTATTTATCTTTCATTTCTTGCTCACGTTCCCAAGTCATTCATTCAAGGTTATGGTTTTCCCATAAAACTTTAACTAGCCCAATCTCCTTATTTTTTAACCTGTTTGACTCGTCGATCGAGAATCTAAACTGGTCTCTCTTTGTATGTTAAATCCGGAGTAAGATTCGGTGGCTCTATATTCAAAATTTGACTCCGTTCTCCAATGCACTTCCTTAGCATAGACACATGAAACACATTATGTACTCCTGCTAAGGATGGTCATAGCAATATGTGATATGCTTTATCTCCTACTCACTCAAGTATCTCAAATGATCCTATATACCGCGGGTTTAACTTTCCTTTTTTTCCAAATTGTAGTACGCCCTTCATTGGTGAGACCCTTAAAAATACGTAATCATCAATCATGAACTCTAGATCCTTCCTTCGTTTGTCCACGTAACTTTTCCGTCTACTTTGGGTCGCTTTCATCCGTTGGTGGATCCGGTCTACTACTTCGACCTTCTGCTGAACCAATTTTAGTCCTAGCAACCTTCTTTCTCTTATTTCATCCCAATGCACGGGAGATCTAAATGATCGTCCATACAAAGCGTCATAGGGAGCCATCCCAATTGAAGCTTGGTAGCTATTGGTATATGCAAATTCAACTAAGTGTATGTATTTCTCTCACTTTCTAGACCAATCTACAACACATGCTCGTAGCATATCTTCAAGAATCTGGATTACACGTTCGGATTTTCTATCGATTTATGGATGATAAGCTTTGCTGAAATTGAGCTTGCTGGATTACACGTGCGGACTCTTCCAAAATGCGAAGGTGAATCTAGGATCTCAATCCGGCATAATTGAGATCGAAATCCCATATAGTCTCATGATTTCATCCGGATACAATTAGTCATATTGGTTATATCATGGGTGGTTTTGACGGAAAGAAAGTGTGCTGATTTGGTCAACTTCGTTTATGACTACCTAGATGGCATTTGACCCTCTATCCAATCTTGGCAATCCCATGACGAAGTCCATAGTTACATGCTCCCGCTTCCATTCCGGAATTGCTAGTGACTTTAACATTCCTAAGGGTTTTTGGTGCTCTGCCTTTACTTGTTGGCATGTTTGACACCTTACCATAAAGTCGGCTAAATCTTTCTTCATTCCAGGCCACCAATAATACTGTCGTAAATCCCGATACATTTTTATACTCCCTAGGTGTATTTAATATAGGGTTGTGTGTGCTTCCTTCAGTATCTCATCTTTTATGTCCTCCACTATGGGAACACACAACCGTCCTTTGAATCTAATCATTCCTTTATCATCCATCATAAAATCGGACTCTACTCCGACCTCTATACCTTTCTTTAATTCCTTCGACTTTTCATCATTTTCGTTGCTTAATTTGAATT
Organism: Dovyalis caffra; assembly: GCA_963924115.1. Classification (NCBI taxonomy): domain Eukaryota; kingdom Viridiplantae; phylum Streptophyta; class Magnoliopsida; order Malpighiales; family Salicaceae; genus Dovyalis; species Dovyalis caffra. Next base: position 140,514 of record CAWUPB010000514.1, on the reverse strand, counting down.
CTTTCATGCAGCATCGATTAGATTAATAGTGCCGATAGCATGCCCTCGTGGCCTATAGGAACTATTTCTAGTTCTAGTGCTTGTAGGTCCTTCATAATCGATGTCCGGGTCACCTATATTGCAGCGATCAATTTTCTCGCTCAAGGCATCGACAACAACATTGGCTTTACCCGGTGGCAGTTGATTATACAGTCATAGTCCTTTACCAGCTCTAACCACCTTCTTTGTCTCATGTTCAGCTCCTTTTGTGTGAAGATGTATCGTAAGCTCTTATGATATGTGTATATCTCACACTTTACCCCGTACAAATAATGTCTCCGGATTTTTAGGGCAAAGACTACTCGTTGTTAATTCTAGGTCATGTGTCGAGTAGTTTCGCTCGTACTACTTTAATTTTCATGACGCATAGGCTATTACTCTCACATTTTGCATCAACATCGCTCCTAATCCATGTTTGGAGGCGTCCGTATAAACTACAAAAGTTCCATCCTCGGACGAAATGGTTAGCACTCGTAGTCGTGACTAGCCGTCGTTTTAGCTCTTGAAAGCTCTCCTCATAATCATCCGTTCATTGGAATCCGGTGCTCTTTCTCATCAAGTTAGTAAGAGGCCTGGCTATCTTTGAGAAGCCTTTCATAAATCTTCGATGATAACCTACCAATCCTAAGAAGCTTCGTACCTCCGTTACACTCTTCGGGGTAGGCCAATTCCGAATAGCCTCTACTTTCTTTGAGTCTACCGTGATGCCTTCCTTCATCACCACATGGCCTTGAAAAGCCACTTGCTCTAGCTAGAATTCACACTTTTTGAATTTGGCATACAACTGCTCGCTTCCTTAGCGGATGCAAGGTGGCCCTTAGATGTTCCCTATTCTCCTTCTCACTTCGAGAGTAAACAAAGATATCATTGATGAATACAATGATAAACTTGTCCAAGAACCCTTTGAAGACTCAATTCATCAAGTCAATGAAAGCGGTCTGGGCGTTCGTCGACCCAAATGAAATCACTAAAAAACTTGTAGTGATCGTATCTTATTCCGAATGCTCGTCTTCTTCACATCTTTCGATCTCACCCTCAATTGGTGATATCCAGATTGTAAGTCTATTTTAGAGAATACCGTCACCCCTTACAATTCGTCAAATAAATCATCGATCCGGGACAATGGGTACTTATTTTTAACGATCACCCGATTTAGTTCTCGATAGTCGATACATAGCCTTAGACTTCCATCCTTTTTTTCATGAACAGTATCGGAGCTCCCCGAGGTAAGGAACTAGGACGTATAAAGTCCTTGTCCAGCAAGTCCGGAACCGCACCTTCAACTCCTTTAGCTCGACAGGAGCCATTCTATAGGGGGTTTTCGAAATTAGAGCCATACCCGGCTCTAGTTCAATCTCAAACTCTATCTCCCTCTCCGATGGTAGTGTGGTCAAATTCTCTCGGAAACACATCTATATATTCTCGTACAATCTCTATATCTTCCGGTTTTAACTTTTGCACCACTCGGCTATCCACCACATGTGCTAAGTACCACATACATCCTTTTCATAGCATTTTTTGAGCTTTACTAGCCGAAATGATCGGTGTTGTTCGAAGCTTTAAATCGACCTTAAACTCTAACTCGTCGACTTCTAGGTAGATCAAAAGTTACCCTTTTTCCTCGATAGTCTATGTTGGTGTCATGCTTTGTCGACCAGTCCATCCCTAGGATCAAATCAAAATCCCGAAGGTCCAAGCACTATCGGATCGGCTTCTAATCTCCTATCTTCAATTTGTACCAAACATTTTTTAACCATACTTGACTATTCCATATTGTCACCGAAGGAACTCGCTATAAGATATCCTACGACAAATGTCTCTTGTTTGACTCCTAGGCTTTTCACTAATGTGTTTGATATAAAAGAATGTATGGCACCGGAATCAATTAAAATATATGCAATTAAGCCAAGGATTAAGACATTATCATGAATTATAGTTCTATCCCTCCGATCTATCTCTTCCTAGGTCATAGTGTACACCCGATCAAGTACTCTTCCCGGTCCTAATTTCGTACTTGTGGGTAATTGTAGGACATGTTCCTTGGCTTTTGACACACATAGCATACCCGACTGTCCGATCTACATTCCTCGATATGAAACCTTCCACACTTTTTACATTAGGGCGAATTGCTCGTCATTGGGTCGCTCGACGGTGGTCTCGGAACATATGGTGCCGGTCCGGTGGCTCGAGAGTTTCCTAGACCACAACTTCAATTGAAATTCCTAGGCAAAGCCGGTCTCACTGGTCCCGATGAAGAGGCTCAAATCTAAACCCTTGCCTCTTTTATCGTAAGTCCCTCAAAATCTCCTTCGATCTTCATCGCCTATCATCGCCTTATCCACCATTTCCGAGAAGGTATTAGCAGTGACATCCGCACCATACTTTGCACTCTTAGGTTTAACCCCGTCGAAATCTGTTCCTTTTTAGATTTTCATCCCCAGTAATAAATGAGACGAATCTACACCTTGTACATATTCACGGATCGACATCCCAACTTACTTTAACTCCGGAAAGTCTTAAATCTTATTGGCCCTTACGTCTACGGTAAAGTATTTATTATAGAAGATCTCTTTAAATCTTTCCCAAGTTAAAGTTAGCATGTCTATGGTTAGTCACATGCTCTTCCACCATGTGCATGCATCCTTAGTTAACAGGAAAATAGCACACGACACTCGCTCCTGGTTGGCAAACTATAGATATTCGAATATTTCCTCCGGAGACTTAATCCACTCCTCGGCTATCATTGGGTTCACTCCCCTAGCAAACTCTCGAGGGTTCATCTTGCGGAACCTTTCTACCGTATCATTCCCGTGCTAGGGTGGAGGTCGTTGTTTAGCTAAAAGCTACCTCATCCGTTCAGCGTGAGCCTGTTCTTGTTACTATAGAGTTTGTTGCTACTATTGCATTATTTCCATCATTTGATTCAGCATTTCTTGTTGGTTCGAGCTATTATCATTGGAGGTCCCTTACCTCCGGCTCGTACAAGGTTCTTTCTTGGTGGTATAGTTTATGTTTATATACACATTAAGTTCACATTAGTTTTAGCATAGATTTTAGCATTTAATGCTAATCATTCATGCTCATATGAAATTATACATTTTTATACATAGTAAGCATTTCATACACACTTTTACTAGGTTTTCATGCTATATTTACAATCAAAAGTGCTCCTATTTTCATTATAGAACGTACAAAAGACACCACATCATGTGATGAGATCTCTATTAACTTATTTATTATACACATCGAGGAAAAGAACCCTCTAGTAACCACCGAGTCAATGCAAGTTTCCATTGCTCGCATGGACTATCTCACGAGCAATGGGTAAAGGTAGTCCCTATCCTTACAACGACCAAATGAGGGATCTTCTAGCCTAGGTTGGTAGAAAGGTCCGAATTAGAGCTCAATAAGAGTGTTGGTCTATCATGTCTTCCCAAACTTCGTCTAACAATCGTTGGTCTCCCGATTAGAGAGTCTAACATAGAGTTGTCCGAAGGAAGTCCGAGCTAAAATACCGGTTAAATAAGGCATCGACAAATGCGATTCACCGAAGTAGGTCATGAAATTGCACAATATGCACCACCGAGTCCTATTCCGGAACCATAGCGAGGTTATTTAGCTCGACCCTAAACGCCACTAGCGCTGCCCGCTGCCATCGCGTTCTAGGCATGCTTGGTACTCGATACAAAGCCGGCATCTATAGTGATAGGGTTTGATGTTAATAATAATTTCAAAAAAATTTTATACACATTACACAATAAAAACATAGATCATTTTAAGAGAACTAGAAATTAAAATTACCCATCCAGGAGTAGATCGATCCTCGGGCTCGTGTGGCACTTACGGTTCGCCCAACTCCCTAAACCATTGCTCCGATACCATACCGTAATGCCCATGTCCTAGTCATATTTCTACTACCCAAGTAGGGTACTAGACGAGCACGTTACGCCGATATACCCTAAACTCTAAGTAGTTCTCTTATGATATTCTTAAAACTTTAACAAGATATTACGTATATAACTCCTTAAGAGAAAATTTACATAACATAATTAAATACATTAATAAAACATTACGGACAATATTCAATTTCCCATGAACTCCATACCCCAAATTTACGTGACAAAATAAAAACTAATATATGGTGCCTCACATGAGCCGGTTAGGAGGAGCCGGTTAGGAGGAGCCACTGCATCCGTACCAACTTGTCATTTTTCCGTCATGACATAAAAATAACAACAAGGTGAGCCGAAGCTCGGTAAGTGGGGTGATGTATGTGATATGCAATATTTTTTTGACTTTCCACCATACTCATAAATTTTAATATCGGGTACCTTGGGTATTAGCCAGTCTACTCTATTTATCATTTAGGTGGTCCACGGATCACCTTCTGCTACAACGGAATTATCCCTCGTTGTAACTACTGTTAGTGAGAATCCATCATCTAACGAGTGCAAGCACACAGACTTGATTTCATCCGAGATGATCCTCGGATCATCTTCCGCTACAACGAAATTATCTCTCGTTGTAACTATTATTAGCGAGAATCCATCGTCTAATAGTGCGGGCACACAACCTAGAGTACTTGGACTACTAATACCCATTTATTCTAGTTAGGTTATCAAACCTAGATGTATAAACCATTTCTCAATCAATTGACTTGTCTTAAACCACCCACTATGCACATGATACATGTGATGTTATGTTTACCATGTTAAACGTACTAGGGGCACCAACCTTACACTATAAATTCTTTCCCCATACAAGGTTCGGTTCTAGATATTTTCTAGGGTTCCCATAGGTCCGACCCACACGGGGTCTCCTTAGGTCCAACCCACATAGGGTTTCATACATTTCCATACCATTCCTACACAATATTATCACTATTGAATAGTAACAGTCCGGCCACCAATTTTCTTTTACGCATTGGCACGCTTTCTTAGTTGTTTTCGATGAGATTCGTCATTTCACTTGATTTATGTGGCCACCAATTTTCTTTTGCACATGGGCACGCTTTCTTAGTTATTTTCGATGAGTTTCATCATTTCACTTGATTTACGTGGCCATTGATTTTAAGGGTTGCTTTGTGGCATACCAAGGTAAAATTCTATTCTAGATACTATTAAATCATTACTCATAAGACTTGATGGTTGGGACTAACTAATTCATACGTACCAAATTAGGATTTCTTTCCTAACCCTAGCTTGGGTATTTATAGCTGAATTTTGTCCCCAATGGGCCTAGGTCATGAATTCGATTTTACTCTTGAATTCTTACCTCTTAGTATTTTATTCTACACTTGTTTAAATGTAATTTAACTCTTAATCACAAGGTTGGAAGGTCATAAAGTCCTAAAAATACCCTAAGGTTTCCCTTCCAATTTTATTAAATCTCTTCCACTCTAGCTTATTATTTTGCACTTAATTAGATTGCTAGTGGTTGTAGGCCTTAAAGTTCATAAAGAAATCCAATTGTGCTCACTTTGGAATTCCTAGGGCGAATGTGTTTTTAAGAAAGCCCTAAGCATTCCTTTATTTCTCTTCCAATTTCTTCATCCCCATTTTCAGTCCAAGTCCTTGAATGTTTTTTTATCCCACAATCATCAACACATGATAAAATATATACTAGGCATGATAGACTTCAAGGAGCACATAGAGACAATATAACCAATAAATTCAAACCAAGCCATCCACACCAAGCCAATACATATCAAACCATAACAATACAAGCAATAACTTAACTAAATACATCAATTAAATTCATAGAAAGAACAAGCATGAAGTAAAACCCACTTACCTAGCTTAGATGCGGTTAGATTTCCTTAGCTTCTCACTTTTTTTCCTTTCCTTTCCCTTCCTTTTTCTTTCTCTCTTTTCCTTTCCCTTCGTTTATCTCCTTACGTTTTTTTTCCTTTCTTTTCTTTCTTGCCTTTTCTCTCCCAATTTTTGGTACCTACGGGTTGCTAAAATTTTCTCACCATTTTAACACTTGCTATATATACATATATACTTACTTCCCTTCAGATACAAGTGTTAGAAATTAATGAGACAAGGTGTAAAAGTTATGGGTGAGTCATGGGGAAATGTGGTCGTTTTGGGACCATAATGGGTGAGTTGGCTTTAAATTCATTTATTGCATTTGCTTAGGTGTCTACATAAAATTTAAACTAATTAAAATCACTAATTAACTTAATTCAATTAAATAAACCTAATTTCTTTCATAAAAAAAATTCAGAAATTTCCATTTTTAAAATTCGGAATTTCTTTTTCTCCAAAATTTCAGCAAGTGTTACCTCCTAACCCATCTATACTAAAATGTGCATAACGCTTTCTATATATATCTAAAAATTATGAAATTTTATAGAGAGATAGTAAACAAATAGATGAACAATGTTTAGTTTTTAAGTATTTCTCAAATATCAATCTAACATCACCAAATAAATCTCACAAGATTCAGGCGGATTCTTCTCTCGAAATTCCAGCGAGAATGCATTTCGAAACAACCCTCACCATAATGGATATAAATCTTAATGTATAGGTCCAAAAATTATAAAATTTTATACAGGTCTATTCAAAATATAGATGAAAAACTTTCATTCCTTAAGGTTTACCCAAAAATCACCCTAAATCCCTCAAATAATTCACACAAAACTCGAGCAGTAATATAGTCCTTAAAACACCGATTTCGCATATTTGATTTCTTTAATAACTAAACCATTAATCTTAAGCACAATAACTTTAATTTAACATAAATCACATATTTCAAGCATTAATTTCTCATGATGAAATGAGAATTATACTTACTCTTAATATACGTGTATATAGAATTATTCTAATACACGTCGCGTTATGGATAAGGGTTTCTTTACGGGGGTTACAATCGCTAATAGTGGCTACAATGAGGGATAATTCTGTTATTAGAAGAAGGTGATTCGGTAATCACCTGGATTAAAAATAGAGTAGACCTCGCTAATACCCGAGTGTACTCGAAATTAAAATTGATGAGTGTTGTGGGAAGTCAAAAAGCATTGCATATCACATGCATCACCCCACTTATCGGGCTTCGGCTCACCGTATTGTTATTTGCATGTTATGAAAGGTAGCGGTGACTATAGTATCGATAAAGATGCTGTTGAATCCTCCAAAAAGACTCATATGTGATGTAAACCTAAGGGGATGTTATTTTGATTATAATTATGGTGTTGGGGTATCCGTAGATATTTAAATAGCAACGTAAATAAATTATAATTTCTTTTGCTTGTGAATATTCTCGTCATGTAATTTGTATTGTACATATTTAAATATGTAATATGTTTCTACAATACTAGCATGTACATAGTAGGGTTTAAGTCGGGTTGGACGTGTCGGCATGACACGGTCCTCGTATGGCCATTCCTTTTTAGGTAGTTAACAAGTGGGCTAGGGAAGGGATGCCAAAGAGAGAGAGGGAGAGGGTAATAGAGAAAGAGGGAGAGAGATAAAGAGAAAGGAAAGGAGAGAGAAAGAGGGAAGATGGAGAGGAGGAGAGAGAGAAAAGGAGAGGAAGAGTGGGGGAGAGAGAAGGAGAGAGAAAAAGAGGGTGAGGGAGAGAAAGGGAGGGAGAATGTCAAGCGAGAGAGGGAGAGGGAGAGAGGAAGGGATATAGAGGAAGAAAAGGAGATATAAAGAGGGAGAGAGAGGGGGAAAGAGAGGGAGGGGGATGTAGCGGGTGAGATGGAAAGAAAGTGAGAGGAAGAGTGATGGAGGGAGAGAAAAAGAGAAGGATAAAGAGGGAAAGAGGGAGGGAGGGAGAGGTAGAGAGGGAGAGAGAGAGAAGGGGAGAGAGAGAAAAAAAGAGAAGGGGAATGTGAGGGAGAGAGAGATATAAATAGGGAGTGAGAGAGGGATAGAAAGATAAGAAGATAGAGAGAAGGAATGGTGAGAGAGAATAGGGGAGAGAGAGAGAGACTTGGAGAGAGAGGAAAAGAGAGAGTGGAGGGAAGAGAAAGGGAGAGAAAGAGGGTGAGAGGCAGAGGGATAAAGAGAGGAGAGAGGAGACAAAGAGAGAGGGAGAGGGAGGGGCAAAGAGAGAAAAGGGAGAGAGACGTAGGGGAGAGAGAAAGAGAGAAAGGGCAAAGAGAGAAAATGGAGAGAGAGATAGGGGAGAAAGGGAGAATGAGAGAGAGATTAAAATGGAGTGGGAGATAGGGAGAGAGGGAAAAGGAGGGAAGGTATGAGAGAGAGGGTGAGAGAGAGAAAAGGAAAGAGAGAGAGAGAGAGAAAGGAGGGAAGGTAGGAGAAAGAGGGTGAGAGAGAAAAGGAAAGAGAGAGAGAGAGAGGGAGAGAGGGAGGGAGAGGGAGAAACAGGGAGAGGGATAGAGTGAGAGAGTGAGAGAAAAAGGAGAGAGGGAGGGAGAAAGAGATAGAGGAGGGGAGAAAGAGGAAAGTAGAGATAGAAGGTGAGAGGGAAGGAGAGGATAGAGAGAGAGAGGGAGGGATAGAGGAAGGGAAATAGGGAGAGAAAAAATAGAGGCGAGAGGATCGGAGGTAGAGAGACGTAGAGGGAGAAGGGTAAAGAGAGGGAGCAAGGGAGAGAAGGATGAAGGAAAAGTAAGAGGGGGATAAAGAGGGAGAGGGAGAGAGAGGGATGGAGATAAACGAGAGGGGGAGAGAGAGATTGGGAGATGGATAGAGGGAAATGGAGAGGGGAGAGAGGAGAGGGAGAGGAGGGAGGGGAAGAGAGAGGGAGAGTAGGGAGAGAGGGATGGAGTGAGATAGAGAGGGAGGCAAAGAAGGAGAGTGAGTGAGAGAGGGATATAGATAGGAAAAAGAGAGAATGAGAGGGAGAGGGAGAGCGAGAGAGAGGGAGAGGATAGAGAGGGAGAGGTAGAGAGAGGGAGAGAGGGATAGAGAGAGAATGAGCGGGGAGAGGGAGAAGGAAAGAGAGGTTTAGAGGGAGAAGGAGATAGGAGCGAGGGAGAAGAAGAGTAAAAAGGATAGAAAGAGGGAGAGGAAATGAGAGAGGAAGAGGAAGAGGAAAAGAGAGTGAGAGAGGGAGAGGTAGAGAGAAAGGAAGAGGGATGGAAAGAGATAAGGAGAGGGAGGGAGGGAAAGGGAAAGAGAAGGGTGAGTGATTGAGAGGGATAGGGGGAGACAGGTGAGAGGGAAAAGGGAGAGAGTAAGAGAAAAGGGAGAGAGAGAGAGGGAGAAAGAGAGAGAAAACGAGAGAGAGGGAAGGGAAGGCGGAAGGTGAGAGGGAAAGAGAGGGCGAGAGAGAGGAGGGGATAGAGGAAAGGACACAGGGAGAGAAAAAGAAGGGAGAGAGGGAGAGGATGAGTGAGAGAGGTTGATGGAGAAGGGGGAGAGAGAGACAAAGGGAGGGTGAGAAAGGGATAGAGATGAAGAGGGAGAGAGAGTTTGAGGGAGAAAGGGAGAGAGAGGGAGTGGGAGAGAGAGAGAGATAAAGGGAGAGTGAGAAAGGGATAAAGAAGGAGAGGGAGAGAGAGAAGGAGAGAAAAAGAGGGAGGAAGAGGGAGAGGGAGAGGGGGAGAGAGAGATTGGGACATGGATAGAGAGAAATGAAAAGGGTAGAGAGGGAGAGAGAGAGGAGGGAGGAAGAGAGAGGGAGAGCGAGAGGGAGAGCGAGAGCGAGGGAGAGCAAGAAGAGAGAGAGGTGAGAGAGGTAGAAAGGAAGAGAGAGACAGAGAGAGAAAGAGAGGGAGAGGGAGAGGAAAAGAGAGGTTTAGAGGGAGAAGGGGATAGGGGTGAGGGTGAGGGAGAGGGAGAGCAAGGAAGAGAGTGAGAAAGAGAGAAAGAGGTTGTGGGAGTGAGAAAGGGAGGGAAGAGAAAGACAGAGGGAGAGAGAGAAAGAGAGTGAGAGAGGGAGAGGGGGAGAGAGGCAGAGGTAGAGAGAAAAGAAAAAAGAAAAAGAGGGAGAGGTAGAGAGAGAAAAGAAAAGGGGGAGAAAGGTCAGGAGAGGGAGGGAATGAAAGAGAAAGAGAAGGGAGAGCGATTGATAGAGAAATAGTGGGAGAAAGGGTGAGATAGAGAGAGAGAGAGATTTAAGGGGTGAGAGTGAGAGAGAAGGAGAGAGATTAGGAGTTAGAGAAAGAGAGAGATACTAAGAGAGATGGAAAGAGCAATAGAGGAAGGGAGATGGACATGGAGAGGGAGGGAGAGGAGGAAGATGAGGAAGAGAGAGGGTGAGAGAGGAAGAGCAAAAGGGATAGAGAGACAAGGAGAGGTTTTAAGAGGGGTAGTGGAGGAATGAGGGAGAGAACAAGAAAGAGAGAGGAAAAGAAAATGAGAGAAGGATGAAGAGAGGAAGAGGGGAGAGAGAGGGAGAAGAGAGAGAGATGAAGAGAGATAGAGATAGAAGGAGAGACATAAAGGAGTGAGAGAGAAAAGGAGAGGGAGAGGCAGAGAGAAAGAAAGAGGGAGGAAGAGAGGGAGAGAGAGGGGGAGAGTAAGAGGGAGAGAGAGTAGGAGAGAGAGAGATAGAGATATGAGGAGTGAGAGAGGGAGAGAGGGAGAGAGAAGGGAGAGAGGGATAGAAAGAGAGGGGAGAGAGGAAGAGAGAAGAATAAAGAGGGAGAGAGTGGGAGGAGAGAGAGATAAAAAGAGGGGGAGAGGGAGAGAAGAAAAAAGATAGAGAGAAAGAGAGATGAAGTGAGGGGAGAGTAGGTGAGAGCGAAGGAGAGGGAGAGGAAGAGAGCACAAGAAAGGGTGAGGGAAAGAGATAAGGAAGAGAAGGAGAGAGAGGTAGAGAGATAGAGGGGGAGGGAGAGGGAGGGACAGAGGGGGGAGAGAGGGAGAAAGAGAGAGAAAGAAAGAGGGAGGGACAAAATAAGGGGGAGAGAGAGCAAAAGAGGGAGATGGAGGAATAGATAGGGAGATGGAGAGAGGAAAAAGGAGAGAGGGGGAGAATAAAAGGGAAAGAGAGTGGGAGAGAGAGACAGAGATAGGAGGAAGGAGAGGGGGAGAGAAAAGAAAAGAGGGGGAGAGAGGGATGGAGGGAGAGGGAGAGGGAGAAGGAGAGAAGAATAGAGAGAGGGATAAAGGGAGGGGAGAGGGAGGAAGAAAGATGGAGAGAAAGAGAGATAGAGAGAAGGGGAGAGAAAGTGAGAGAGAGGGAGAAGGAAAGGGAGAGAGCAAGAGAGAGGGTGAGGGAGAGAGATGGGGATGAGAAGGGGAGAGAAGGAGAGAGATGGAGGGAGAGGGAGAGGGAGGGACAAAAAGGGGAAAGAGGAAGAAAGAAAGCGAGAGAGAAAGAGAGAGTAGGATAGAGATGGAGAAAGGAAAGGAAAGAGAGAGGGGGAAGAGATGGAAAAAGAGGGAAAAAGATGAAGGGAGAGGGAGAGAGCAGGGAAGAGAGGGGGAGAAAGGGAGAGGGAGAGAGAAGAAGAGAGAGATGGAGAGAAGGGAAGGGATGGAGAGGTAGAGAGTTAGTGGGATGGAGAGGGAGAATTAGATAAAGGGACAGAGGGAGGGAGAGAGAGATAGAGATAGAAAGGGAGTGAAAGAGGGAGAGGGAGGAAAAGAGGGTGAGAGAGATAGAGATAGAAAGGGAGCAAAATAGGGAGTGGGAAGAAGAAAGGGATAGAAATGGAGAGAGCGGGAGAGAGTAAGGGAGAGAAATGGAGAGAGGTGGAGGAAGAGTGAGAGAAAGGGAAGAGATGGATAGAGAGTTAGTGAGAGAGAGAAGAGGAGTGAGAGAGAAAGGGAGAGAAAGAGAAAGAAAGGGAGAGGTAAATGGAAAGAAAGAAAGAGAGAGTGGGAGAGGAAGAGGGAGGGAGGGATGGAGCAAGTGAGTGAGAGAGAGAGGTAGAAAGCAATAAAAAGAGAGAGAAAGAATAGGAGATAAGGAGAGAGAGGAAGAGAACGATAGGGGAGAGAGAGAGAGAGGGAGGGAAGGGAGAGATATGGAGAAAGAAAGGGAGGGAGAGAGGGAGAGGGAGGGAGGGAAGGGGGAGAGAGAAAGAGAGGGAGAGAGGGGCGAGGGAGAAAGAAGGAAGGAGGGAGAGTGTGAGAGAGGGAAGGGGAGAGAAAGAGAGGGAGTGGGAGGAAGGGGGAGAGAGATAGGGAGAGAGAGGGACGAATGTAGAAAGGAAGGGAGAAGAAGATAGAGAGAACGAAGGAATGGGAGAGAGATAGATAGAGGGAGAAAGAAGAAGAGAGTGAGAGGGATAGAGAAGGAAGGAAAGTGGACGGGAGTGGGAGAGAGATATAAAGAGAGAGAGATATAAGGGGAGAGAGAGGGAAAGAGGGAGAATGGAGGAGTGTGTCGGGGTAAGAGGGAGAGAGAGGGGAGCAAGAGAGAGTTATAGAGGGAGACATAGAGAAGAAGGAAACAGAGGGAGAGAGAGGGAGAGGAAGAGAAAAAAGAAAGAGGGAGAGAAAAAGAGAGAGGGAGAGAGAAAAGGAGACAAAGATAGAGGGAGAGAGGGAGAGAGGGAAGGAAAGAGTATAAGAAAGAGAGAGACATATAGAGGGAGAGACGAATAGAAAGGGGGAAAGAGAAAGAGAGAGGGGGAGAGAGAGGTTGGGAGAAAGAGAGGGAAAGAGTGGCAAAGCGAGAGAGATGGAAGAGGGAGAGAATGGGAGAGAGAAAGAGTGAGAGAGGTAGGGAAGGAGAGGACAGGGGAAGAGAGAAAGGGGACAGAGAGGAAGAGAGAAAGGGGAGAGAGGAAGGAGAAGGAGATAAAGAAAGGGAGAGTGGGAAGGAGAGGGAGAAAATTAGATTTAGTGAGATAGGGTGAGAGAGTGAGAGAGGGATAAGGAGAGAGAGAGGAGTGCAAGAAGGAGAGAAGAAAGAGAGTGGGAGATTTAGAGAGGGAGAGAAGGAGACGATGAGGGGGAGAAAGGGAGAGAGAAAGGAGTGAGATCGAAGGGGGAGAGAGAGATAAAGAGAGAGACGAAGTAGATAGGGAGAAGGCGAGAGAAAAGGAGAGAGAGAGATGAAGGGAGAAAGAGTGGGTGAAGGAGAGGAAGAGAACAATAGAGAGGGTAAGAGAGGGATGGCAGGAGAAAGAGAGAGAGAGATAGAGAAAGGGAGGGAGGGAGAAAGGTAGAGAAGGAGGGAGTGGGAGAGTGATAGAGGGAGAGAGAGTGAGATATGGAGAGAGTGAGAGGAGAGAACATAATGGAGAGAGGGAGACATAGAGAAAAAGCAAGAGAGAGGGAAAGAGAGAGGGATCATTGGAAAGAGAGAGTATGAGAGAAGGAGAGGGATAGGGGGAGAGAGAGGGAGAGTGGGAGGAAAGGAGAAGAGAAGAGAGGGAGTGAGAGAGAAATGCAAAGAACGAAGAGAGGGAGGGAGAGGGGTAAAGGGAGAGGGAGAGAGGGAGAGAGAGGGAGGAAGAAAGGGAGGGAGACGAAGAGAGAGGGAGAGAGGGAAAAAGAGCAAGTGGGAGAGAGGTAGAGAGAGATAGAGATAGAGAGAATGAGGGAGATAAAGGGAGACAGACAAGTGTTAGTATAGGTGCCCAAGATCAAACCACGTATGAATGGGCTTGAGTTAATGTATCATTGCCTTTTTTATTTTTATAATAATTAAGAGGTCATTTTGTTAATTCTTATGTTTACATGTTCAGTAGAATTAGATAGAAGTCCTTATGATATCCATTTGCAATAGTGATGATTGGAAGATGTGAGACAAACACTAATACACATAAATGATATCATTAAATCTCCCAAGTCATAGCGTTATCAAGAATGGACATTGAAAAATATGGATAGACTTGTTGTGACGCCCCTTCTCGACCCACTTGCCAATTACCCAAAATGAGTGGCTAGGCGAGGCGAATCATGCCGACACGATTAGTTTCCAATTTGACCTTAATCACATATGCGCTCATACATTAAGGACTTATTATATAGTGAAATGCATACAAGATAATTTACATAATATTACTAATACAATGGAAGAAATTACAAACAATACTATCAAAATGTTTATCGACACCCTAACCTCAAAATTATAGTCAAAAATTGTTTTGGTACATTTGTGTCACACGTGAGCCTTTTGGAGGACCCGGTATCATCCCGACTACTTTGACTCATTCCCGTCATAACATGAAAACAACAATGGGGTGAGTCAAAGCTCGTAAGTAGGGTGATGCATGTGATATGCAATGTAGTTCTATTTCCCATTCTACTCATCCATTTTAATTTGGATACCCTAGGTATTAGCAACATCGTGCGTTCCGTCTCTCGATGATGGTGTTATCACCTATCGCTCTATTACTCTCTCTTAGTAATCCCATTATCACCTACTACTTATAACAAAATTAGCCCTCATTGTAGCATATGGTTAGTGGAATTATCCCTCGCTTAACGATGTTAGTAATAGAGCATGCATATGGTTTAATGTTGTTACCCATTCCATTCGGCTTTGGTTACCAAATAGCATTATCTCATGACTCAATGATTTTTCTCGATTTCATATCACCTCCGAATGCATATGATGCACATGATATTATGTTTAACACATTCAACTAATTATGCTATCAACATTTTCTTCTCAAACCATTCCTATGTTCAACAAACGCCCGAGACTTCATAGGTGTTTCATGTACCATTCAAAGTATTCAAAACAAGAATGCGAATTTCATTCATTGGTAGCATTCATTGCATAAATCTATTTCATACTTTTGAGTTTTCTCTTCTCGTGTACCTTGCAAGTCTAGGCTCCAATTTTTGATGTATTACTTAGTTTACAAGACTAGTTAATTCTAAGGGTGTATGTATGACATACTTAAGCTAAAATCGTGTTTAATTCGAACCTTTAATGTTAGTGGTCGAACTTGACTCATAATGGGTCTAGGTCCCTTTTTGGTTTTCCTTGGGTCACCACCCCTTCAATATTTCATTTTACTTTTGTTTAATTGTACTTTAACCCTTAGTTATAAATTTGAAAGCTGAGAACCTAAATCCCTAAAATTTATGGGTCTAGATCGAATGTGTCCTTAAGTAAGCAAGGAATTGTTTTTCCATTTCTAGGTCAATTTCTTTTTATACTAACTTACCAAATTGTACTTAAAAGTTACCAAGGAAATCTAAACCTTAAGGTTCACAAAGGAAACCAAATTTAGCCATCAAGTATCCAATTTACCTAATGAAATCCAAAACCCTATGTTTCCTTTCTAGTTGGACCAATTGAGTTTTAAGGTGGCCATGGATTGCCTTTTATATCTACTGAATTCATTTCCACCCTAAACAATTAATCCTTAACTAATTGGGTTACTATGATATTGTAGACCCTTAATTACCCCACAAAGATCCATTGTTTTCTAATTTTTCCCACTTGGCCGAATGGTTTGAACCTAGGGAAATTATAGAAATGTATTTCTTTTCTTTTCCAAGTTAAGCTTACCAAACCTAGTTTAAATTCAATCCATTCGATCCATAGCCTTTTTCTTTCTTTTTCCTTTCCAAACCATCGACACATTTAAACACATCAAACAAACTTTGCATCACAACAAACAAAAATTAGCAAGCCCTAACACCAACACAAACAACCATAGCAAACCATTGAAAATTATTACAAACCCATGAAATAAACACTAAAAAAAAAGATAACTTAAAACATTAATCAACCAAAAATGGAAACTACTTACTTTCCTTGAATTTCCTAAAGCTTGGTTAGGCTTTCCCTTCTTGCTTTTCTTTCTTCTTTCTTTTTATTTTCCTTTTCTCTTCCTCTCTTTCCTTGCCATTTTTCTCTCCTTTTTGGGTAGCTATGAGCTGCCTAAAATTTCTTACCACTTTCACTCATTCTATATATATATATATACATGCTTAAAGTATTAGTATAATTAAGTGTACAAATGGCTGAATTTGATTTAGGAGAGTGGAAAGCTATTGGTGAGTCAAGAGAGAGAGATTAGCGAGGTTTGAGGGGTTTAGGGTGAGTCGGCTTTAATTCATTAATTAGGGGGTTTAGGTGTCCTAATTAATTGGTTAGAGTAACTAAAAACCCTAAATAATCTAGTCCAAGTAAATAAACATATTTCTTTTCATTAAATTTTAGAAATCCCTCTCCCTAATCTCGAACTTTTCTTCCCCCAAAATATTCTAGCAGTGATGCTACAAGACTAGCCTATACTAAAATGGCCATAACTCTTTATGTATATATCTAAAAATGGCAGAATTTTACAAAGAGCTATTAGACACATATATGAACAATTTTTATTCTTTACATTTACCCAAAAATCACTCTAAAGTCCTCAAATAAATCACACAAAATTCGGACAAAATATAGTCCTCAAAATAGTGATTTTGCATATTTAATTTCTTTAATAATTAAACCATTAATCTCAAGCACAATAACTTTAATTCAGCATAAATCACACATCTAAAGCATTAATTGCTCATGGTGTAATTAAAATTATACTTACTCATAATATATGCATATATATAAATATTCGAATATGTGTCGCTTTACGGTTAAGTATTGTCATGGGGTTTACACTTGTAAGTGCTATGCTCATGCTATATGATAGTAGTATGAGATCTCACACCTATTGGCATGGTAATGCCAAAGAAAGTGCTTAGTTGATTTATATTAGAGAACATGGCACTCGGACTTGACTCGGCATGAAAACCCATGTGGTTTTAGTCTATGGGAATCTCATATGAGATGGGTACAAATGGTCCTTAGACTTGAATTCATCATGGTTATTACATTGGAGGACTTATGCACTTTGACACTCGTTTTGATGGACCATTAATGGGTTGCACATGCGTGATTGATTGGGTGCGATAGGAATCTAATGGAGGTAAGTGTATGACTAAGATAAGACATGTCATTCCTTGGATGTTAAAGGAGTTATCACATTGCACTTCAATAAATGTCCGCTCAAGAAACCTACGACCATAGTAAGAGTATACCAATAGAGCATAGTTGGTTTACTCTAGGAGCTAAGACACTTGGGAATTAAAGAAAAGTTGTGTGATCATAATTGAACAAGACTAATAACCAAGTTTGTGATCATACTATGATAAGTTGACATGAGGACTAAATTATATAGTTAACATGCTCATGAAAGGTAATAACGAATTAACTAATCCCCTTAAAGAATTAAGTAGTCATGATGTCTAGTTAGAGGCCAATCTTGATTTGTGTATCAAGAGATTAAAGAGGAGTCTTTTATTCTTGATACATCGTCAACATATCTAGGAGCCTATTGAGTGACACACATAAGTTTAAGTATTCACATTACCAATGAGAAGCAAAGATATTGAAAAAGGGTTTCTAGTAATAAAAGTTTCCTCTTTTGGAAAGAGTTTCCAAAATGAAAGTTTCTTAAAATGGAATGTTTCCTATTTTAGAAAGTGGTTACCTAATTTGAAAGTTAGTTTCAAATTTGAAAATAAAGAAGCTAAAAGGAAAGGAGTTTCCTAATTTAGGTTGAAGGGTATTTTGAAAAATTGTTTCCTAATGTAGACCCCATCAAAATAATCTAAGAATATTTATTACGATAGTCTAAACAAATTAATTGGACTAAAATAGTTTTGGCCTATTAGGTTTAATTAAATACTTTAAGATAATTTTGGTGGGTGGATAAACATCAATCTTATTAGATAAGGTTGAATGTTTTAAAGATAATAACCAAATAGTCCACATACAAAATAACTCTTCATACTTGGAGGATAAGGAAGAAACAACCTAGAGTCCTTTATGGACTCATAACCGCCCTCTCCTTCTCCTTGGAGGACAAGGAAAATATCCGATAAATATATATGAGGGAGAGGGAAAATTCGACTAATAGAATAAAAAAAAGGGAGAGAAAATTCAGCAAGTCCAAAAATCACCTAGGGCACACGGCCAAGAGAGAAAATGAAAGAGAAAATAGTCTCTCTTAAACCTTAGTAAGAAATATTCTATCTCTTTTAAGGTTGTTGTAAAATTGCCTAGGATCGATTTCTACAAGAAATACAAATTCGGAAAAGGTGGAGCTAGCACCTCATTAATTTTGGGTGCTTCTTTATGGATACTTAGACTATGTGGATCATCAATAGAGGCTAGACACTTGGATGATTTTACTAAAAAAGAATTTAGATTTACGCTACAAGAGGTAATCCTTTAACTTATAGCGTATTATTCATTTGTGTATGGTTAGTAGATTCAATAGCTTGATCCTCGGGCCTTAGATGGAGGAAATTTTTATTTATTCCGCACTTCTATAGGATGCATGATCCTATAATTGGTATCAAAGCCTTCGTTGAATCTTTGATTTATGATTGGTTAATTGTGATTAACTACATGAATAAGATATGCTTGATTATAAATCTTGTGTTTTTGATATTTTATATAAATATAAAAATGAAATTTTAGGTCAAAATCGGTAGGAGCATGCAAGGTTGATGTTGGATGTCAATGCTCGCATGCGTGGCATCCTACTACTAAAAGCGCGTGACCGGTCTACCGTGGCCTAGGCAGGTCGCTACCCTAGCTCATAGTAGGCCGGCTAAACGCTAGGAGCACGAGGCCGAGCAATGCGTGCTATACGCACTCGCCGGGCATGCTCGTCCAACCAGCCCATACACTAGGCACGCAACGGATGGGCCTGCTCGCCTTACCAATCTAGGCACTAGGCTCGCAGCAGTGGCTCGCTAGCCTACGAACTAAGCGTATGGGGAACGCCGCAAAGCCACTAGCTAGGTGCTTTCGCACTAGGTCGATGGCCGTAGGCGGACATACGTAAACTCGAGGTTTTGGCTTCGAAACCCCGAACTCTTGAGGCTCAAAGCCTATGAGCCCAAGGCCCAAAATGTTTTTAAAATAAAATTTAAAATTTTTTTAATAAATTTATAAAATGATCAAAATTATAGATTTATAACCATTTTAGGAATGAAGTTGTTTCATTAGTATGCCATGTATCAATTTGATTGAAGCATGGGTGAATTGCATGGATGAGTTGACCTAGGTTTATGAATGCTTGGTATTTTTTCGATAAATAAGACTTGCATGTCCTACTTCTCTATTACTCTATTGTATTTCTTTTGTCATCTTATACCTCTCGAATGTAACTCGAGGTTTCTTATTTTGAATAAATGTAAAAGTAGAAGATAGGAATTAGTATAGATACAAGGAGAAGAAGCCAAGGAATGAAGATATTCATGAAGAATTTATAATAATTTTTCATGTAGGAATTGAGCCATTGCCATTAGACTCCTTGTGGCTCGAGGGAGCGAGTACTAGAAATCCATTACCATTCACTAGTCCTTGAGTCATGCATGAGATGTATGAATGTGATGAGATAAATGTTAGTATGCATGATTAGGAATGATGTGATTATTACTTAGTATGCATGCTAGGATGAGACCAACCTTATTAAAACCTTCAAATAAAATATTAATTTAAATGCTTTCCAACGTTATGAGGCAAGAACTCTTTTGATCGTTGTTAGTTTGTTAAGATAACTTAAGGTCACTTCTTTCTTGAGGGAAACAAATCATGGGTCATGCGATGTCCCCGAACATTAGGTCTAACTTAAATGAGTTGTTAGTTTTGTTAAGATAACTCAAGGTCCAATAAGCTTGTAAGCAAAGATTGGTATTCACATAAGATGTGACAAGGACAAGGAGTTGTCATGCTAATGGAATTAGGAGTTATATTAGATGTAATTGGTAAGGAGTTACCCACCTAATCCTTCATGTATGGCTTGTTGAGATAACTCAAGGCTAATGCATGTTAAAGGATAAGATCCTAATCCACTAGGAAAACGAATTGAAAAGTTTTCTCGAGTACTATATTGAAGGTTATAGAACTTGAAGCAAATAGTGAGAGCGAACATAGATTTTACTTCTTTAATTTATGCTTTTTTATGCAATTTAATTAATCAAATTGTATGCTTTTCTATCCTATCAAATTGCACGAGTATGACTAGCAACATATCGATACGATTAATCATTGATTGAAGTAATGTCTTTAATGGCACAAACTTTCTCGACTAGGAAATAAATTTGAGGATAGTCCCCTAACATGAAAAAATTCTCTATACAATAGAGAAAGCCCTTCCAAATGAGCCTCATCTCGGTTCAAGTCGAAGCTCATGAAGCATGGATCAAACATAGAGATGATGTGATCACTCGCTCGTAGCATCATGCTTGCTGCTATGACATTGGAGCATAGGCATAATATAGAAGGTCATAAGCTTTTAATATCATAGCAAAGCTCTAGAGCTTAGTTGAGGAGAATACTAGGCATGAGCGTTATGAGATAGCAAGGAAGCTCTTTAAGGCCAAAATGGATGGAGGGATCCAATGTTGAAAAGCATCTCACTCGAAATGAAGTTGGAATGGATGTTGAATTATCCATTGACCTAGTATTACAATCATTGCCCAATAGCTTTGGACAATTTATCATGAACTTCAAGATGATGCATATGATAAAAGACTCTTAGAGAGTTATTATCCATGCTAAGGGAAGCTCGACCCAAAATTAACAAGAAGAACAAAAGCTTTGTACTTTTACTTAACAAGGGAAAAGGTGCGGTAAAGGGCAAAAAAAGCCCAAAAAGAAGAACAAGTCTTCAACTACACCTATTGGAGGAATCAAAAGGCCGAGGCTCAGAATAGCTCAAAAGATGCAGTTTACTTTCATTACAATAAGAAATGGCATTGGAAGTGCAACTACAAGGAGTACCTAAAAGGGGTGCAAAAGAAGAGTTCTACCACCACCTCAAATATTTATGTTATTAACGCTAATCCTTTTCTTTCTAAATTCCACCTCATGAGTATATGATACTAAATGTGGTGCTTACATTTTTTAAATGTACGGGAGCTTAGAAAAGGATGGAAGATAGCTAAAATGGAGTACATAACAACAATAGATCAAAGAGTTAGACCATTAGATGTAGGTATTTATGAGCTAGCACTACTGTGTTGGGATGTGCTAAGACTCAATGATTATTGTTTTAGTAGAGACTAAAGATCTTATTTTCATTTCTTTTGAATTTATTTCATTTTAGAATAATAGTTATTTTTAAGAACGAGTTTTGTGGAAATATTTTGATAATGATTATATGTGTTAAACATATTCATTTTAAGAATAATAGCTATTTTTAAGAATGAGTTTTGTGGAAATATTTTGATAATGATTATATGTGTTAAACATAACTCCCTAATGTATAAGATAAATACTATAAGACTCAAATGATCTAAATGAAAATTAATTAGTAAGCAACATGAAACTTAGTCATATAAATAAGAATCCTATATCCAACCTACTTATACAAAAAGGATATTTAGAATCACTAGATGATGTCTAAGGAATCTAGTTTACTTGACAAAAGGGCATGTATTCCTTTTTAGTTGAAAAGGAGAAAGAGTTACTAATTCATATAAGTACTTATATATAGAGATCTATATGGGCCTATGTTCACCTAAGTAAGAGGAGAACATGCTTGTCACATAACCATTAATGATAATGGATCATGTTATGGTTATAAGACCCAAGTCCAAAACATTTAAAATATTTAAAAGTTTAGACTTGAAAAGTCATGTGATGAACTAGCAAGAGTTTTAAAGCATCTTGATTAGATTGAGGAGTTGAAGACTTAAATGCTAAAATATTAGATCACCTAAAAGAGAATGAGATTCTCTATGGACATTGCATGTTAGACATGATTAGTCTATGATGATTCAAATTAATATCTCTAATTGTGAATGAATATTCCTTACCGCAACCTTTAAAAGGAATAGGATTCTAATCTATTGAAATAGGTCACGTATGAGATATGGGAAAGGAAAGAAAATGAATTAATCTTCCCTTAAGATTTAAGGTTATAAAATGCATGTCAAAGGGTTTTACAAAGAAAAAATAAAGCCTAAAATCAATAAAGTGCTAGATTGTGAGATATCCTAAAGTAGGATTGGGATGTCAATATCTTACCACTAGAACAAAGTTCTATTCCTTACTAAGCACACTATGTTACTTGAGAAGAAATATTTGGATGCTAGAAATAGTGGGAGGAAATTTAAACTCAATAAGATTTGAGTAGACTCAAAAATTAACACTTTAATAATGGAATCCTAAAGTAGAATGATTATAAGGTGTTATAACTCTCTCACAAACAAAAACACAAAAATTTCAAAAGTTCAAAACAAATTCTGTGAAAAAGGTAAAAGGGATATGATCTTTTCGTCTTAACACATTGTGATGTGAGCCACTAAAAGGGATGACGAGGTTAATACTTTTGAAATGGAAATGTTAGACATTGATTCTTATACAAGGTAAATAAAGGGGTATGTAGTGACACACTCAATGGTTCCTAAGAACATGCAAATAAGATTTGTGAAAGGGCTAAGATCCATTAATAGACTTAAGCAAGCCTCTAGGAGTATAAGTCCATGTTAGAGTTTGATTATTCATCAAAACAAAGACATATCTTATATGCATACAAAGCTAGTGGGAGCCTACTAAGTCATGGTTATTCGACACAACATTACACCTCGACTATAATATTATCATGTTGCAAACAAAAGATTAAGAAATCTAGAAGAAATTTCCCAAAGATGACATGTGAGAGAAACCTACAATCTAAGAGTATAGATATATAGAGATAGATCACTTAGAATGTGAGGAGTCTCCTAAGGTAGATTACAATGACATGATACCAAAAGGTTTGGTATTGAACAATCAAAGAAAGTTTTGTTCTAATGTCATATAGCTTAATGATCGATAATGAAGGATCCATAGCATAAGCTAAGGAACCAAGGTCTCATCAACGAGTCCAAGATCTCTTTCTCACCCTCTCTCTTTTCCCTCTCCCTCCCTTTCCCATTCTCTCTCCAAAGCTCTCATTCACTCTATCTCTCTCCCCCTCTCTGTCTCCCTCTCTCATGCTCTCTCTCTCTTTTTCCCTCTCTCCCTCTATATATCTCCCTCTCTTTCTATTTCTATTTCTCTTTCCTCTCTCCCCCTCTCTCTCCCTCTTATGACATCCCCTCCTCGACCCACTTGCCAATTGCCCAAAAGGAGTGGCTAGGCGAGGCGCGTCATCGCTGCCACGACCAGTTTCTAATTTGACCTCAAGCTCGTATGTGCTCATACATTAAGGACTTATTATATAGTGAAATGGCATACAAGATAATTTACATAATATTAGCAATACGATGGAAGAAATTACAAATTTTAGCTACAATACTATCAAAATGTTTATCGACACCCCGACCTCAAAATTACGGACAAAAGAAAATTCGATACATTTGTGTCACATGTCGATCCTTTTTGGAGGACACGATAGTATCCCGACTACTTTTACTCGTTCCTATCATAACATGAAAACAACAATGGGGTGAGCTGAAGCTCAGTAAGTAAGGTGATGCACGTAATATGCAATGTAGTTCGGTTTCCCATTCTACCCATCCATTTTAATCCAAGCACCCTAGGTATTAGCAAGACCGTGCGTTCCATCTCTTTGTGATCATGTTATCACCTACTGCTCTATTACTCTCTCTTAGTGATCCCATTATCACCTACTGCTCACAACAAAATTATCCCTCATTGTAGCACATGGTTAGCGAAATTATCCCTCGCTTAACAGTGTTAGTAATAGAGCACCCACATGGTTTCATGTTGTTACCCATTCCATTCGGTTCGATTACCAAACCGCATTATCTCGTGACTCAATGATTTT
This sequence comes from Dovyalis caffra, assembly GCA_963924115.1. Classification (NCBI taxonomy): domain Eukaryota; kingdom Viridiplantae; phylum Streptophyta; class Magnoliopsida; order Malpighiales; family Salicaceae; genus Dovyalis; species Dovyalis caffra. The sequence continues at coordinate 116,855 of CAWUPB010000514.1, read as the reverse complement.
TCTAGATTTCATATCACCCTCGAATGCACGTGATGCACATGGTATTATGTTTAACACATTTAACTAATTATGCTATCAACATTTTCTTCTTAGAGAATTCCGTGTATGACACACTCTCGAGACTTCACAAGTGTTTCGTGTACCATTCAAAGTATTCAAAACAACAATGCGAATTTCATTAATTGGTAACATTCATTGCGTAAATCTACTTCGTACTTTCGAGTTTTTCCTTCTCGTGAACCTTACAAGTCTAGGCTTGGATTTTTGATGTATTACTTATTTTACAAGTTCAGTTAATCCTAAGGATGTATGTATGAAATACTTAAGCTAAAATTATGTTTAATCCAAACCTTTAATCTTAGTGGTCGAAGTTGACTCATAATGGGTCTAGGTCCCTTTTGGTTTTTCATTGGGTCACCACCCCTTCAATATTTCATTTTATATTTGTTTAAATGTACTTTAACCCTTAGTTATAAATTCGAAAGGTGAGAACCTAAATCCCTAAAATATATGGATCTAGGCTGAATGTGTCCTTAATTGAACAAGGAAATTGTTTTCCATTTCTAGGTCAATTCCTTTTTATACTAACTTACCAAATCATACTTAAAAGTTACCAAGGAAATCTAAACCTTAAGGTTAACAAAAGAAACCAAATTTAGCCATCAAGTATCCAATTTACCTAATGAAATCCAAAACCCTATTTTTCCTTTTTAGTTGGACCGATTGAGTTTTAAGGTAGCCATGGATTGCCTTTTATATCTATTGAATTCATTTCCACCCTAAACAATTAATCCATAACTAATTGGCTTACCATGATATTCTAGACCCTTAATTACCCCATAAAGATCCATTCTTTTCCAATTTTTTCCACTTGGCCGAATGGTTTTAACCTAGGGAAACTCTAGAAGTGTATTTCTTTTCTTTTCCAAGTTAAACTTACCAAACCTAGTTTAACTTCAATCCATTCGGTCCATACCCTTTTTCTTTGTTTTTCCTTTCCAAACCATCCACATATTTAAATACATCAAACAAGCTTTCCATTACAACAAAAACACATAAATCCATCCCAATTTAGCAAGCCCTAACACCAACACAAACAACCATAGCAAACCATTGAAAATTATTACAAACCCAAGAAATAAACACCAAAAAAATAACTTAAAACATTATTCAACCAAAAATGGAACTTACTTACTTTGCTTGAATTTCCTAAAGGTTGGTTAGGCTTTCCCCATCTTTCTTTTCTTTCTTCTTTCTTTTGCTTTTCCTTTTCTCTTCCTCTCTTTCCTTACCGTTTTTCTCTCCTTTTTGGGTAGTTACGGGTTACCTAAAATTTCTTACCACTTTCACTCATTCCATATATATATATATATATGCATGCTTAAAGTCTTAGTATAATTAAGTGTACAAATGGTTGAATTTAATTTGGGAGAGTGGAAAGCTATTGGTGAGGCAAGAGAGAGAGAAAGAGTGACAAGTTTGAGGGGTTTAGGGTGAGTCGGCTTTAATTCATTAATTAGGGGGTTTAGGTGTCATAATTGATTGGTTAGAGTAACTAAACACCCTAACTAATCTAGTTCAAATAAATAAACACATTTCTTTCTATTATATTTTAGAAATCCCTCTCCCTAAACTCGAACTTTTCTTGCCCCAAAATATTCCAACGGTGATGCTTCGGGACAAGCCTAGACTAAAACGTCCATAGCTCTTTATGTATAGGTCTAAAAATCACAATATTTTACAAAGAGCTAATAGACACATATAAAAAACGTTTAGTCTTTAAGTTTTACCCAGATATCACTCTAAAAGCCTCGAATAAATCACACAAAATTCGAACAGAATATAGTTCTCAAAACACCGATTTTGCGTATTTAATTTCTTTAATAATTAAATCATTAATCTCAAGCACAATAAATTTAATTTAACATAAACCACACATTTCAAGCATTAATTTCCCATGGTGTAATGAGAATTATACTTACTCTTAATATATGCATATATATAAATATTCGAATACGTGTCGCTTTACGGTTAAGTATTTTCATGGGGGTTACACCTCTTATCCTCTCTCCTAATCTCCCTCCCTCTATATCCCTCCCTTCCTCTCTCACACTCTTTCTCTCTCCCTCTTCCATTCTCTCTTTCTCTCATTATCTTTCTCCCTGCCTCTCTCCATCCCCTATCTCTTTCTCCCTCTCTCTACCTCTCTCTCCTCCCTTACGCTCTCCCTCTCATATGCTATCTCCCCTCTCTCTCCCTTACTCACTCTCACTCTCTCCCTCGCTATCATAACTCTCCCTCTCCCTTTCCCTCTCTCTTACTCCTTCACTCCCTTTTCTCTCTCTTTTGTCCCTCTATGTCTCTCCTTTTCTCTCCCTCTATCTCTTCCTCTCTCTCCCCCTTCTATCTCTCTTGCTCCTTACCTCTATCTCTCTCTCCCTCTCCCTCCTCTTCCTCTCTCTTTCCTCTCTCCCTCCCTCTCCCTCTCTCTCTTTCCCCTTTGCTCTCCCCTTTTCTCTCATCTTCTCTCTCTCTCAATCTGTCTCTCTCCCTTTCCCTTCCACTCTCTTCCTCTCTCTGTCTCATTCTCTTCCCTTTTCACCATCCCTCTCCCCCTTTGTCTCCCTCTCTATCCCTCCCTCTCTCCCCTCTCTTTCTCTCCCTCCCCTTCCTGTCTCTTTCTCCCTCCATCCCACTCTCTCCTTCTCTCTCCCTCTCTTTCTTCCTCCACGTCTCTCTATCCCTCTCCCTCACTCTTTCCTTATCTCTCCCTCTCTCCCTCCTTCCTTACCTCTACCTTCCACCCTCCTTTTCTCTCCCCTATCTCTTACCCTCTCTCCATCTCATTCCCCATCTCTCCCTCCTTCCTTACCTCTACCTTCCACCCTCCTTCTCTCTCCCCCATCTCTTACCCTCTCTCCATCTCATTCCCCATCTCTCCCTCCTTCCTTACCTCTACCTTCCACCCTCCTCCTCTCTCTATCTCTCTATTCCTCTCTATCTCTCTCCCTCTCTCACTCTTGTTCCCTCCCTCTCTATTTATCTCTCTTACTCTTGCTCCTCTCCCTTCCTCTCCCTCTCTCTCCATACTACTCTTTCCTTCTCTCCCTTTCTCACTTTTTGTTGCTCCTTCCCTCCCTCCCTCTCCCTCTATCTCCTTCTCTCTCTCCCCGTTTACCTCTCCCTCCCTCTCCCCCTCCCTCTTTCTCCCTTCTTTCTCCCTTTCTCTCATTTTATTCCCCTCTTTCTCACTCTCCCTTTTCCTTTCTCTTTCTCTACCTCTCTCCCTCTCGCCCTCTCTCTGTCTCTCCTTCCCTTTCTCTCCCTTCCTTTTCCCTTTTCATAATTCTCTCTCACTCTCTCTCTTTCCCTTCCTCTCTCCCTCTCTAATTCTCTTTCTCACTCCCTCTCATTCTCTCATCTCCCTCTCCCTCTCCCTCTTCCTCCCTCTCCCCTTTCTTTCTCCATCCCCCTCTCCCTCTATTTATATCCCTCTTTCATTCTCTCTACATCCCTTTCCTTCTCCTCTCCCTCTCTCCTTCTCTCTCCCTCTCTCTATATCCTTTTTCCTCTATCTCTATTCTTTTCCCCTTTCTCTTTTTATCCATCTCTCTATCTCTCCCCCACTCTCTCTACATCTTTCGCTCTCTCCCTACTCTCTCTCCCCTAGTCCTTCCCTCTCCCCATACTCTCTCTCCAATCTCTCTTTGTCCCTCTCTTACTAACTCCCTCTTTAGCTCTCCCGCTCTTGCTCTCTCCCTCTCGCCCCATCTCTCTCACTTGCTCTCTCACTTCCTTTCTCCCTCTCTCCCATTCTATATCTCTCCTTCTCTATCTCCCCCTCTCCTTACCTCTCTCCCTACCACTTCGACCATCTACCTCTCCCCTCTCTCTCCTTTGTCTCCCTCACCCCTCTCACCCTCCCTTTTCTCTTTCTCTCTCCCCTCTCGTCCCTCTCTCTCCTACCCTCTTTCCCTCCCACTCCCTCTCTCTCCTTTTCTCAATCCCTCTCTCCATCTCTCTCTTTCTCACTTTATCCCCTTCTCTCCCTCTCTATCCTCCCTCTCTCCCTCCCTTCCATCTCTCTTTCCCTCTACATTGCTCTCTCCCTCCCCTATCGACCTTTCTCTTCTTCTCTTTGCGCCTCTCTCTCCCTCTATCTCCTTCTCCCTCTCTATGTCTCCTTCTACCCTTCTATTGTCTCCATCTACCCTTCTATTGTCTCCATCTCCCTCTCTCCCTCACACTTACCCCTACTCTCTCTCTCTCTCCATCTCTAACTCTTCCTCTTTATTCCTCTCTCTCTCCCCCCATTTATCTCTCTTTGTTATCTCTCTATCTTTATTGCTCTCTCCCTCTCTCCCTACCTCTCTTTTTGATGTCCCACTTTCTATCTCGGCCTCCCTCCCACGTTCTCTCTACCCTCTCCCTCTCTTTCCCTCTCTCTTCTTCTCTATCTCTCTCTTTCCCTCTCTCCCTCACCATCCCTTCCTCTCTCCATCTCTCACTCTCTATCCCCCTCTTCCCCTCTCTCTCCTCCTCTCTTCCCTCACTCCCTATCTCTCTCCCTCTCCCTCTTTCTCTCTCACTCTCTCTCCCTCTCCCTCTCTCCATCTCTCTCTCTCTTTTTCTCCCTCCCTCTCCTTACCTCTCTCCTTCCTTCTCCCTCTCTCTCTCACTCTCTCCATCTAACTCGTTCTCTTGGTCCCTTTTTCTTTCTCTTTATGTCCATTCCCCCTCTCTCCCTCTTCATCTTTCTTCCCCTCTTTCTCTCCCTCTTTCTCTCTTTGTCTCCCTCCCACTCATGGTCCCTTCCTCTCCCTCTCTCTTTCTCCCTCCCACTCATGACCTCTCCCTCTCCCTCTCTCTCCCTCCTTCCTTTCCTCCCTCCCTCCATCTCTCCCACTCTTTGTCTCTCTTACACCCCCTCCCTCATCTATCTCTATCTCCCTCCCTCTCTTTCTTTCTCTTACTCTCCCTCCTTTCTCCCTTTCCTCCCATCCCTCCCTCTCACTCTCTCCCTCTCCCCCTCCCCCTCTCCCTCTCCCTCTCTCCCTTCCTCTATCCCTTTCTCCCTCTCCCTCTCCCTCTCTCATCTTTCTCTCTCTTCCATCTCTCCCTCTCTCCCTTTTTTTATTCTCAACCTATGTCCTCTTCTCTCTTTCTCTCCCTCTCCGTCCAGCTCTCGCCCTCTCCTTCTCCCCCTCTCATCTCCCTCTCCCTCTGCCTCCCTCTCCCTCTCCCTCTCTATCTTTGTCTTTTTCCCTTTCACTGGCCCTCCCTCTCTCCCACTCCCTCCACCTCACCATTCTTCACTACTCTCTATCTTTATCACCCCTCTCTCTCTCTCTCCCTCTCTTCCCTTCTTCTTCTCCCTCTATTTCCCTCTCTTTCCCTTTCTCTCCCTCTATCGCTCCGCCTCTTCATGACTTTCTTTCCCTTTCTCTCCTTTTCCCCCACTTTGCCTCTTTACCTCACTACGTCTCCCTTTTCCTCTCTCTTACCTCTCTCACTCTCCCCTCTCTCTCCCTCTCTCTGTCCCTCTCTACCTCTCTTTCTCTATCCCTCTATCTCTCTCTCACACCTCTTCTTCTCTCCTATTTTTTCCCTCTCTATCTCTCTCTCTCATTATCTCTCTTTACCTTTCTCACTCTCTCCCTCTCTACCTCTCCCACCTCTCATTTGCTCTCCCCCTCTATCCCTCTCTATCCCTCTCTCGCTCTCTCTCTTTCGCTCTCCCTCCCTCTCTCCCTTCCTCCTTCTATCCCTCCCTTCCTCCTTCCATCCCTCCCTCCTTCCCTCTCATCCTCTCTCCATCCCTCTCCCTATCTCTCACTCTCTCCTTCCCTCCATCCCTCTTTACTTCTCTTTATCCCTATCTCCCTCTCCTTCCCTCCCTCTCTCCCTCATTCTCTCTCACCCTTCCTTTCTCTCCCTTCTTTCCTCCTTTTCTCTCTCTCCCCCTCACTCTCTCTTCCTCTATCTTTCTCTCTCCCCCAATCCCTTACTTTCCTTTAATTCCTCCCTTCTTCTCTCACCCTTCCTCTCTTCCCTTCTATCTCTCTGCTTCCCTCTCTCTCTCTTTCCTCTCTCTCCTTTTATCACTTCCTCTCTCGCTCTCCCTCTTACTCCCACTCTCATTCTTTCCATCCCTAACTTTCTCCCCTCTCTTTCTCTCATTCTCTCTCCCCCTCCTTTCCCTCCCTCCCTCTCACTCCCTCTTTCCTTCCTTCTCCCTCTCTTCCCCTCACTTCTCCACCCCTTTTCCTTCATCCCTCTTTCTCTCTCACTCCCTCCTTTCATCTCTCTCCCCCTCTCTCCTTGTCCCTCCTTCTCTCCCTTTTCCTATCTCTCCATCTCCCTCTCTCTTGCTTTCTCTCTCTCCCACCCCCTTTTATCCCCTCTTTTTCCCTCTCTCTCTTCCAATATCTATATGCCTCTTTCTCTCCCTCACCCTATTCATCTCACTGTCTCTCCCTCTCTCCCTCCTTTCCCTCCATCCTTTTATTTTTCTCCCTCCTACTCCCTCACTCTCTCTCTCTCTCACTCTCCCTCTCCCTCTCTCTATCCCTTCTCTTACTCTCTCTCCCACTCTCTCCATCCCTCTCCTGATCTCTTCCTTTCTCTCCCCTTTCTATCCCTCTCTCCCTCTCTTTATCTTTTTTCCCCTCTATCCCTCCCTCTTTCTTCTCTTTTCCCTCCTTATCCCTCCCTCTCTCTCCTCTCTTTCTCTCTCCCCCTAATTCTCTCCCTCTCTATCCCTTATGATCTCCTTCTCTCTCTCCTATCCCTTTCCCTCTTCCTCTCTCCCTCTTTCTCCCTTTCCTTCTCTCTACCTCTTTGTCTCCCTCTCTCCCTCTCCCTCCTTCCCTCTCCCTTCCTCTCCCCCTCTCTCCCTCTCCCTCTCCCTTTTCCTTTTTGACTCTCTCTCTATCTCCCTTCCTCCCTCTCCCTCTTTATCTCTCTCGTATCTCTCTTTCCGTAACTCTCCCTCTCTCTCCCTCTCTATCTCCCTCTCCCTCTTCCTCTCACTCTCCCTTTGTCTCTCTCCTTCATATTCGTTTTTATCTCCCTCTCACCCTCTCCTATATTCACTCCCTCTCTTCCCCTCTCCCTCTCTCTCCCACTTTCTCTTCTCTCTTTCTCCCTCTCTCCCATTCTATCTCTCACTTTGTCTCTCCTTCACTCTCTCCTCCTCTCTCTCCCTCTCTTCCTCTCCCTCTCCATGTCTCCACTCTCCCTTTTGCTCTCTTTCGCTCCCTTCCTTCATCCACCTCTGTCTCTCCCCCTCGATCTCCTTATCTCCCTCCATATCCTACTCTCTCCCTCCCTTCCTCTACCTCTCTCATTCTCTCTCTCTCTCTTTCTCCCTTGCTCTCTCCTTATCTCTCTCCTCTTTTCTCCATCTCCCCTATCTCTCTAACTATCCCTCACACTTTATCTCCCCCTCTCTTCCACTTTCACTACATCTCCCTTTACCTCTCCCTCTCCCTCTCCCTCCCTCTTTCTCCCTATCACTCTTTCTCCCTCTTCCTTTCTTTCTCACCCTCTCCCTCCCTCTCTATCTCTTTATGTCTCTCTCCCTCACTCTACCTCTCTCTCTCTCCTCTCTCCCTCTCCCTTACTCTCTTCTTCACTCTCACCCTCCTCTCCCTCTTCCTCACTCTTCCCTCTCCTTTCCTTAATCACTCTCCCTCTCTCTCTTCCTCTCCCTCCCTCCCTCTCCCTATTGCCCTCCTTCCCTCTTCCTTTCTCTCTCTCTCTCCCTCACTCTCCATCTCCCTTCATCTTTCTCTCCCTTGACCTCTCCCCTATCTCCCTCTTTCTCTCCCTTTCTCTCCTTTTGACTTTTTCCCTCGCTCTCCCTTTCCCTCTCTCTAACTCTCCCTCTCTCTCCCTTCTCTTGCTCCCTCTCACCCTCTCTCCTTCCCTCTCTCTACCTCTCTCTTTCTCTTCCTCTCTCTCTAATCCCTCTCTCCCTTTCTCTCCCCCTTTCAGTCTCTCTTGCTCTCCCTCTCTCTCTCTCGCTCTCCCTTTCCCTACCACCCTCTCCCTACCTCTCCTTTTTTCTTTCTCTTTCTATCCCTCCCTCTCTCTCACTCTCTCTCCCTTCTATTTCTCATGTCTTCCCCTCCCATCTATCTATCTCCTCCTCTTTTCTCTCCCTCTCCCTTTCTCTTGCTTACCATCTCTCCCCCTCCCTCTCCCTTTTCTCTCCATCTCTCTCTTTCTCTCTTCTTTTACCTCTCTCTCCCTCTCTATCTCCCTCTCTTTTCTACCTCCCTCTAACCCTTTCCATCTCTCTCTCTCTTCTTCTCTCTCTTCTTTTACCTCTCTCCGTCTCTTTCTCCCTCTCTTTTTCTATCTCCCTCTTACCCTCTCCATCTATCTCTCTCTTGTTCTCTCTCTCACACCCCCATCTCCTTATATTTCTCTCTCTTTCTCTCCCCCTCTATCTCACCCTCTCTCTATCTCTCTCCCTCTCACCTTCTCTCTCCATCTTCTATCTCTTTATCCCTCTCTCTCGTTCTATCTCTCTTTTTGTTTCTATCTCTCCCTCTCTCTTTTTCCCTTTTCCTCTCATTCTCCCTCTCTCTACCTCTCTCTCCCTATCCCTCTCTCACACACTCTCTCTCCCTTCCTCTTTCCCTATCTATCTCTCTCCATCTTTCTCTGCTATACTCTCTCTCTTACTCTTTCCCCATCTATCTCTCTCCATCTTTCTCTCCTTCCCTCGTTCACTCTCTCTTGCCCTTTCTATCTCTCTCCCTCTCTCCCTCCATCTCTCTTCATCTTTCTCTCCTTCCCTCATTCACTCTCTCTTGCCCTTTCTATCTCTCTCTCCCTCTCTCCCTCCATCTCTCTCTTTCTCTCTCCTTCCCTTTCTCTTCTTCTCTCTTCTCTCACTCACTCTTCCTTCCTCTCTCCATCTCCCTTTCTATCTCTCCCCCACTCTCCCTCTTTATCTCCCTCTCTCCTTTTCTCTCTATCACCTCTTTCTCTTTCTTTCTCTCTATCACTCTTGTTATCTTCTATTCCTTTTTCTCTTATTCTCTCTCCCTCTATCTCCCTCTTCCTCCCTCTCCTTGCCCCTCACTATACCTTTCTCCCTCCCCTCTCCTTTTCTCCCACATTCTTCCCTCTCTTTTACTCTCTCCCTCTCTCTCCCTCTATTTATCTCTCCTTTTCCTTCTCTCTCCCTCTCTTTATCTCTCTTTTTCCTTCTCCCTCCCTCGTTCCCTCGCCACTTGCCCTCTCCCTCTTCATTCTCCCTTCTCTCTTCTTTCTCCCTCTCTCTCCCTCTTTTTCTCTCCCTCCTTGTCCTATCCCTCTCTTTCTCTTCCTCTCTCTATCTCTCCTTTTCTCTCCCTCTTTCCCTCTCTCTCTCCTTCCTTTATCTCTCCCTCCCTTCCTCCCTCTCCCCTCTCTAACTCCCTCTCCTTTTCTCTCTTTCTCTCTTTTTCCTCTTCCTCTCCCTTTCCCTCTTCCTCTCCCCCTCCTTCTCCCCTTTTCTCTCTCTCATCGATTATTTCTCTCTCTTCCCCTCTCTCCCTCTTCTAGTATATCTCTCTCTTTCTCCCTCTCTCTTTCTTTCTCTCCTTTTTCTCTCTCCCTCTCTTCCTTCCTCTCCTTCTTTTTCTCTCCCTTTTTCTCTCCATCTCTCCCCCTGTCCTTGCTCTATCTCTCTCCTTCTCTTTTCTTCACTCTCCCTCTTCCTTATCTCTTTCTTCTTCTCTCCCTCTATCATTCTCTTCCTCTATCTCTCTCTCCCTAACTCTCCCTTTCCTGCTCCCTCTCTCTCTATTTATCCTTTTCTTTCTTTCTCTCTTTCCTCCTTCCCTCTCTCCTTCTCTCTCACCCTATCTCCTCCTCCCTTTTTCTCTCCTCTCACTCTCCCTCTCCCTCTCTGTCTCTCCTATAATCTCCCTCTCTTTCTCTCTTACCTTCTTGTCCTTTTCTCCCCCTTTTCTCCCTTTCCCTCCCCTATCTCTCCCTATCCCTCTACCCCTCTCTCACTCTATCCCTCTCTTTTCATCTATCTCCCTCTTCCTTCCCCACTCTCTCCCTATCTCTCTCCCTCTCTCTCTCATTTCTTTACTCCTTCATTCTCCCATTCTCCCTCTCCCTCTCTCTCTCCCTCTCTCTCTCCTTTCTTTGCTCCTTCACTCTCCCATTCTCCCTTTCTCTTCTTATCTCTCCCTCTCTCTCTCCTTTCTTTGATCCTTTACTCTCCCATTCTTCCTCTCTCTTTTTATCTCTTCCTCTCTCTCCTCCTTCCTCTATCTTGCCTTTCCTCCTCTCCCTTTTTCCCCTCTCTTTCCCTCTCTCTATATCTCCATGTCCCTTCCTTCTCCCACTCTCCCCTTCTCTCTCCCTCACCTTCTCCCTCCCTCACCTTCTCCCTCCCTCTTTCTCCCTCTCTCTATCACTCCCTCCTCTCTCCTTCTCCCTTCCTCTCTTTCCCTCTCTACCTCTTTCTCTCTCCCTTTCTTACCTAATCTCTTTTCCTCCCCTCTCTACATCTCTCCCTCTCCCTTTTTCCAATCTCCCTCTCTCTTTATCTCACCCCTTCTATTCCTCTCTCTCTCTCACGTTCTGTTCCTCTACTCTCTCTCTCTCTTTTCCCTATCTCTAACTCACTCTTTCTCTCTCTCTCTCTCCTTCTTTCTCTATCTCCCTCTTTACCTCTTTTTCCTTCTCCCTTCCTTTCCCTCTCTCCATCTCCCTCTCTTTCCCCTCTCCTTCTTTCTCCCTCTCTCTCCCAATCCTAATCTCTCTGCCTCTTCCCTAATCTCTCCCTCACTCCCTCTTTCTTTATCTCTCTCTCATTCTCTCTCTTTCCCTCTCCCCCTCCCTTCCCCTCTTCCTATCTCTTTCCATCTCTCCCCTCCTCTCTTTGAATCCCTCCTCTCTCCCTCTCTTAGTGTCTCTCCCTCTCTCCCTTCCTCTCCCTATCCCTTTCCCTCTCTCTCTCCCTCTCTCTTGCTCTCTCTCCCACTCTATCTCTCTCATTTTCTCTTTCTTTCTCCCTCTCTCCCTCTATCTCTCTCCTTCTTTTCTCCCTCCCTCCCTCTCGCCCACTCCCTCTTTTCTCTCCAACATTGTCCATCTGTCTCTCTCACACTCTACCTCCCTCTCCCTCCTTCTCCCTCTCTCTCCCCCTCCATCCCTCTCTTCCTCCCTCACTCCCTCTCTCTCCCCTATCTCTCAATCTCTCCCTCTCTCCCTCTCTCTATCACCTTTTTTCTCCCACTCTCTCCTTCTCACCCATTATCTCTCTCTCCCACTCTCCCTCTCTCTGTCTCTCTAGCTCTATCTCCCCCACTCTCTCTTCATCCCTCTTTCTCCCCCTCTCTATATCTACCTCACTATCTCTCTCCTCTCTCTAATTCTCCCTCTCCCTCTCCCTCTCTCTCCTTCTCTCTCCCCATCTCTTTCTTTCTCTCTCCTCATATCTCTCTCGTTCTCTTTCCATCTATCCCTCCCTCATCACTCTATGTAACTCCCATGAAATTTATTAATTATAAACATATATACATGTTTAAATGTTCATAAACATGCCTATATTAAGTAAAAGTGATAGTATGAATTGTGTTAAAATTTTTATGATAACGGTATATTTGACATTTACGTGGGGAATTTCGAGAGGAAAAATTCTGGATAATTTAGTTAATTATCCTTTTGATATTTCTAAGTATTTGGGATGTATTATATTAGTGAGAAATGTGTTGTAAAATTTTAAGAACATTGGAACTTATTTTTGGAAAAATTTTTGAATTGTTTAAAAGGAATTTTTTTTGGATTTTAGGGGTGGAAAATCCCAAACTTTGTGTGATTTATTTAGGAATCTTAGAGTGATTTCTAGGTAAAAATCAAAGAATAAAAGTTGTTCATCTATGTCTACTAGCTCTCTGTAAAATTTTATGAGTTTTAGATATATATATATGGTCAATTTGGTACAGACCGTTTGGATGTACCACTTGTTGAAAATTTTAGGAAAGAAAATTTCGAGTTTAGGGAGAGGGATTTTCAAAATTTAATAGAAAGAAATGAGATTAGTTACTTAAACTTGATTAGTTAGGGTGTTTAGTTAGCCTAAGTACTTAGTTAGACACCTAAGCCACCCTAATAAATGAATTAAGGCCAACTCACCTTCGTTTTGACTTCAAACAAGCCACTTGCTTCCTTAGTCACCAAGTACTTTCCATCTTGCCTAATTGATTCAAGGAAATTGTAAAGGGGGAAGAAAAGGGGAAGGATATAAGGGAGAGAGAGGGTTAAATGGTGGGAAGTTTTAGCCAAAAACCATAGAGCACCAAGAATGAAAAGAGAGAAAACCGTGAGAGGGAGAGAAGAAGAAAAAAAGAAACCTAAGGAAAACCTAACCACACCTTAAGCAATGTAAGTGGGTTCTTTGGTTATTTATTTCTACCATTTATTTGGTTATGGTAATAAATTAAGTTTGTGTTGGTGTTGTTTTTGCTTTGATGATTAGTTGCTTATGGTTGATCATTATTATGCTTGTTTGTGATGGTTGTTTGCTTAAGCTTGATTAAGCCTTATGTAGCTTAATTAGTCGGTAATGGGTGTGATGAATTTGACTTGGTTTGGCTGAAATTTAGGGAAAATAATTTGGGTTTGGTATAATCTTGGCTTGAAACAATAGAAAGGAACAAAATAAAATGAAAATTCTAGGGTTTTACCTATCAAATGTTTGGCCAAGAATGAAAGAAAAAAAGGAATTCTTTTAGTGTTTCGGGACCTTAAGCTAATAGTAAGAAAATTAGGTTGATTAGCCATATTAATAAGAAAGAAAAAGTCTTGTAGGACCAAAACAATTTCCTTGCAAAATCTAGGACCATTCGACCCAAACATGAGAAAATGGGGACTTTGGGTTTTCTCGAAGCCAATGAAATAATTTATGGACTTATTAGGCCCAAATTAGGATAAAAATGAAGTTAGATAGGAAAATTAATGAAAAGAAATTGAATCTTGACCTAAGCATCGAATTTCCAAAAAGGGGAGAAACACTATGCTTAGTGTGTTTTTAAACCAACCGAGATGTTAAATACCACCTAAGTTGAATGTAGAATGAAATAATGGTCAAGAGTACCCCATTAAGTGGTAGGAAAGTCTCAAATATGAATCAAGCCCACGACCCGACAAATGACACTAGTTTGTGTTTAAACCTAATTAGGTGAACATTGCGACAAAATGTTTGAAATCATGTGAACTATATGTGAACCGGCATGGGTGCATTGGTTTGAAACCTATATGGTTTGGTACCCTCATTGGGTTTAATACTATAATTTTGACATCACGTGCATCACGTGTACTGGTGGGGATGAATTAAAACAAATGGTCGAAAAGTGTTGTATGGATCGGGGTGGTAACCTAATCGAATTAAAAAGGGATTACCAATCCATTTGTGTGCGTACTCTAAGCTATGCCCCTACACTATTATGCGATAGATTTTCGTCGGCAATGGCTACAACAAGGGATACTTATGTTGTTCGAATTCGGTGATTTGGTAATCACCTATAGAATAGACCGCTACTACCCGGGATTCTCGAAATTAAAATTTATGAGTATGGTGGGAAGTCGGAAAAGCATTGCATATCACGTGCATCACCCCACTTACTATGTTTCGGCTCACCTCGTTGTTATTTGCATGTTATAACGAGTAGCGATGATCGTAGTACCGATAAGGATGCTTGCCGGATCCTCCGAAAGGGCTCGGGGGTGATACAAACCTTAGAGGATTTTATTTTAATTTTAAATTTTAGGTTCGGGTATCGATAGACATTTTGATAGTATTGTGAATAAAATAAATTATAATTTCTTCTCATATAAATATTCATGTAAATTGTATCATACATATTTTAATATGTAATATGTTGTTATGGTACCGGCATATGTGTAGTACGGTTCAAGTTAGATTGGACGTGTCGGCGTGATGCGCTCCTCGCTTGGCCACTCTGTTTTAGGTAGTTAGCAAGTGGATTGAGGAGGTGCTGCCACACTCTAACTCTCTCCCTCTCCCCCTCTCTCACCCTCTCCCCCTATCTCTCTCCCTCTCTCTTCCTCTATCCTAAGCTCTCCCTCTATCGCTCTCTCTCTCCCTCTCTCCTTTTTGCTTTCTCCCTCTATCTCTCTCTCTCTCCCATTCTCTCTCCCCCCTTTTCCCTCTCTCCCTCCCCTTCTCTCCATCTCTCCCCATCCTCCCTATCTATCTATCTCTCTTACTATCTCTACTCTTATATCTCTCCCTCCCTCTCTCGACCCCTTTCCCCCTCTCTTGCTCCCTTTCTATCCCCTCCCTCTCTCTTTCCCTCTCTCCCTCTCCCTATCTCCCTCCCTCCTCTCCCTATCTCTGTCTCCCTTTTCCTTTCTCTCCCATTCTCTATCTCTCTTTCTTCTCCATCTACCACTCTCTCTATCTCTCTCCCATCCTCGCTCCCTCTTTCTCCTTCCCTCCTATCTTATCTCTCCCCTTTCTCTCTCCCTATCTTTCTTCCTCAATCTTTGCCTTTCTCCCTTCGTCCCTCTCCCTCTCCCTCTCCCTCTCCCTCTCCCTCCTTCTCTCTTCCTCTCTCTCTCTTTTTCTTTCTCTCTTTCCTATCTCTCCTATTTCTCTCCCTCTCTCTCCTTTTCTCCCTCTCTTCCCCTCTCTCCCCCTCCATTTCTATCTCTCCCTCTCTCCCAATCTCTCCCACTCTCCTACTTTCCCTCTCCTTCTCCCTCTTCCTCTCTTTTGCTATCCTTCTCTATCCCAGTCGTCCCTCTATCTCTCTCTCTCCCTCTCTTTTTTGCTTTCTCCCTTTATCTCCCTCTCTCTCCCTCTATCTCTCTCTCCCTCTCTTCTTTTTGCTTTCTCCCTTTATCTCCCTCTCTCTCCCTTCTCTCTCTCCCCTTCTTCCCTCTCTCTCCCCTTCTCTCCATCTCTCCCCATCCCTCCCTATCTATCTCTCTCTCTTACTATCTCTACTCTTATATCTCTCCCTCCCTCTCTCACCCCCTTTCCCCCTCTCTTGCCCCCTATCTATTCCCCTCCCTCTTTCCTTCCCTCTCTCCCTCTCCCTATCTCTCTCTCCCTTTTCCTTTCTCTCCTCTTCTCTCTCTCTCCTTCTTCTCCATCTACCACTCCCTCTATCCCTCTCCCATCCTCCCTCCCTCTTCCTCCTTCTCTCCTCTCTTATCTCTCTTCCCTTTCTCTCTCCTTATCTCTCTTCCTTAATCTTTGCCTTTCTCCCTTTGTCTCTTTCCCTCTCCCTCCTTCTCTCTTCCTCTCTCTCTATTTTTCTCTCTCTTTCCTATCTCTCTTATTTCTCTCCCTCTCTCCCCCTCTCTCCCCTCCATTTCTCTCTCTCCCTCTCCCGATCTCTCCCACTCTCCTTCTCCCTCTTCCTCTGTTTTGCTCCTTTATCCTCCTCTTTCCCTCTCTCCTTATCTCTCTCTTTCTTTCCCTCTTCTCTCCCTCTCTCCCCTTTCTTTACTTCTCACACTTTCTCTTGAACTCTATTCTTTTTCTTTCTCTTTCTCTTTCTCTTTCTGTCCCTCCCTCTCTCTCGATCTCTCCCTCTATCTATCTCTCGATCTCTCCTAATCTCTCTTTATCAATTTCTCCCTTCCTCTCCCTTCCCATCTCCCTCTCTTTCCCTCTCCTTTCCTCTCTCTCACCCTCTTCTACTCTTTTCTTTTCTCTCTCCCCTCTTTTCCTCTATCCCCCTCTCCCTCTCTCCCTCTTTCCTCCTCTCTCTACCACTCCCTCTCTTTCTATCTTACTTTATCCCTCTTTCTCTCTAGCTCTCTATCTCACACTCTGTCTCCCTCTCCCTTCCTCTCCCTTTCTCCATCCTTCTCCCTTCCTCTATCTTCCTCCCTCGGTTTCTCCCTCTCTCTCCCCCTCTCTCTCCTCCTCTTTCTACCTCTTTGTTATTCTCTTGCTCTTTTACTCTCTATCTCCCTCTCCCTCTCCCTCTCTCCCCCTCTCTCCCCATTTTCCCCCTCTTGCTTCCTTTCTCCCTCTTATCTCTCTCCCCCTCTCTACTCCTCTCTCCCTCTTTCCCGCTCCCTCTCTATTTATTTCTTCCTCTCTCCCTCACTCTCCCTGTCTACCCCTCTAAATATCTCCCACTCTTCCTCTATCTCTCCCCTTCTTTCCCTCTCTCTCCCTCCCTCCCTCCTTCTTTCTTTCTATTTTTCTCTATCTCTTCTTATCTCTCCTAAATTTTCTCCCCTTTCTCTTCTTCCCTCACTTTCCTCTCTTTCTCCTTCCCACTCTCTTCCCCTTTCCCCTTCTCCCTCTCTATCTCCCCCTCTCTCCTCCTCCCTCTCTCCTCCTCCCTCCTCTTCCCTCTCGCCCCTTAATCTCCCCCTCCTCTCTCTCACTCTCTTCCTCTCTTTAACTCCCTATCCTCTTCTCCCCTCCTCTTCCTTTCCCTCCCCTTATCTCTCCCTCTCCCCCTCTCTCACTCTATCCCTCTCTCTTTATCTATCTCCCTCTCTCTTCCCTCTCTCTCACCCTCTCTCTCCTTTCTTTGTTCCTTCACTATCCCATTCTCTCTCTCTCTTCTTATCTCTTCCTCTCTCTTTCCCTCTCTCTCACCCTCTCTCTCCTTTCTTTGCTCTTTCACTCTCCCATTCTCCCTCTCTCTTCTCATCTCTCCCTCTCTCTCACTCCCTCTCTCCCTTTCCTCCATCCCTCCCTCTCATCCTCTCCCTCATTCCCCTTCTCTTTCCCTCTCTCTATACTTCTATTTCTTCCCCATCTCCCTCTCCCTCTCTCTCCCTTTCTCTCCCTTAACCTCTCCCTTCCTCTCTCTCCCTCTCTCTATTGCTCCCCCTTTCTCCCTCTCCCTTCCTCTCTCTTCCTCTTAACCTCTTTATCTCTCCCTTTGTCTCTTAAGCTCTTTCCCTCTCTCTCTCTACATCTCTCCCTCTACCTCTCTCTATCACGCTCGGTCTCCCTACTTCTCTCGCTCCCTCTTTCCTTATCTCTACCTCACTCCTTTTCTCTCTCCCTCTTTCCCTCAATCTTTCTCTCTCCCTCTCTACCTCTTTTCCTTCTCCCTCCTTTCTCTCTCTCCATGTCCCTCTTTTCATCTCTCTCCCTTTCTCTTCTCCTGTCTCTTAATCTCAATCTCTCATCCTCTCCTTAAATCTCTCCCTCACTCCCTCATTCTCTATCTCTCTCTTCTTCATCCTCTTTTCCCTTTCCCTCCTCCTTCTCCCTATCTCTGTCCATCTCTTTCCTCCTCTCTTTGAATCCCTCTTCTCTCCCTATCTCTCCTTCTCTCTTAGTGTCTCTCCCTCTCACTCTCCTTCTCCCTCTCTTGGTCTCTCTCCCACTCCATCTCTATCCTTTTCTCTTTCATTCTCCCTCTCGCCCCCTTTATCTCTTTCTTTCTTTTTCTCCCTCCCTCATTCTCCCTCCCGGTTTCCTCCCATATCTCTTCCACTCCCTCTCTTTCCAACTATGTCCATCTATCTCTCTCACACTCTGTCTCCTTATCCCTTCATCCTTCTCTCTCCCTCCCTTACTCCCTCCCTCTTCCCCTATCTCTCTATCTCTCCCTCTCTCTAACACCCTTTTGTTTCCCACTCTCATTCTCACCTATTGTCTTTCTCTCCTACTCTCCCTCTCTCTAGCTTTGTCTCTCCCACTCTCTCTTTGTCCCTCTTTCTCTCCCCTCTCTATGTCTCCCTCACTATCTTTCTCCTCTCTCTAGTTCTCCCTTTCACTCTCCTTCTCTCTCCCTATCTCTTCCTTTCTCTCTCCTCCTCTATATCTCTCTCCCTCTCTTTCCATCTATCCCTCCCTCACTCTTGCTCTCTCCCTCTTATACTCTCTCTCACCTTCTCACGCTCTTCCCTTTTCTCTCTCCCTCTCTCCCTTTATCCTAAGCTCTCTCTATCGCTCCCTCTCTCCATCTTTCCTTTTTGCTTTCTCCCTCCCTCTCCCTCTTTCTCCTTCTCCCTTCATCTCTATCTCTCTCTCCCTCTTTCTCCTTCTCCCTTCATCTCTATCTCTCTCTCCCTCTCTCTCCTTCTCTCCCTCTTCTTTCCCTCTCTTCCTCCTCTTCTCTCCATCTCTCCCCTTCCCTCCCCCTTTATCTCTCTCTCCTACTATCTCTCCCCTATCTCTCTCTCCTCTCTCTCCTTCTCTCGACCCCTTCTCTCTTCCCCTCACTCTCTCTTTCCCTCTCTCTTTCCCTCTCTCCCTCTCTCTTCCTCCCTCACTTTCCTCTCTTTCTCCTTTCCACTCTCTCCCCTCTTGATCTTTTCCCTCTCTCTCTATCTCCCTCTCAATCTCTCTCTATCTCCCCCTCGCTCACCTATCCCTCTCTCTTCATCTATCTCTTTCTCTCTTCCCCTCTCTCTCGCCCTCTCTCCTTTTTTGCTCCTTCACTCTCCCATTCTTCCTCTCTCTCACTCTCTCTCTCCCTTTCCTCCATCTCTCCCTCTCATCCTTTCCCTCTTTCCCTTTGTCTTTCCCTCTCTCTATACTCTATTTCTTCTCGATCTCCCTCTCTCTCCTTCTCTCTCTCCAGTAACCTCTCCCTCCCTCTCTCTATTGCTCCCCCTCTCTCCCTCTCATCCTTTCCCTCTTTCCCTTCTCTTTCCTCTCTCTATACTTCTATTTCTTCCACATCTCCCTCTCTCCCCTTCTCTCTCTCCCTCTCTCTCCCTTTCTCTCCCTTAACCTCTCTCTCCCTCTCTCTATTGCTCCCCTCTCTCCCTCTCCCTTCCTCTCTTTCCTCTCTACCTCTTTATCTCTCCTTTTCTCTCTTAAGCTCTCTCCCTCCCTCTCTTTACATTTCTCCCTCTCCTTCTCTCCATATCTCCCTCTCTCACCCTTATCTCTCTCTCCCTCTCTCACCCTTATCTCTCTCTCTCTCTTTCTCACGCTCTGTCTCTCTACTTCTCTCTCTCCCATTTTCCCTATCTCTACCTCACTCTTCTTCTCTCTCCCTCTCTCACTCGATCTCTCTCTCCCTCCTCTTCTCTCTATCTCTCCCATTCCCTTCCCCTCTATATCTATCTCTTACTATCTCTCCCCCTATCTCTCTCCCTCCCTCTGTCTCCCCCTTTCTCCCTCTCTCTCACCCCTCTCTCTTCCCCTCACTCTTTCCTTTCCTCTCTCCCTCTCTATCTCCCTCCCTCTTCTCTCTATCTCTCTCTCTTTTCCCTTTCTTTCCCTCCTCTCTCTCTTTCTTCATCTATCTCTCTCTCTTTATCCCTCTCCCACCCTCCCTCCCTCTCCCTCTCCCTTTCTTCTTCTCTTCTCTCTTATCTCTCACTCCTCTCTCCCTCTTTCTCTTCCTTAATCTTTACCTTCTTCCCTTTGTCTCTCTCTCCCTCTCCCTATCCCTCTCCCTCTCTTCCCTTATCTCTTCCTCTCCCTCTCTCTTTACTTTTCTTTCTTCCCTATCTCTCCCTTCTCTCTCCCTCTCTCCCTTCCATTTCTCTCTCTCCTCCTCTCTCTATATCTCCCTCTCTCCCACTCTCATATTCTCCCTCTATATCTCCCTCTCTCCCACTCTCATACTCTCCCTCTCTTTCTCCATCTCCCTCTCTCCTACTCTCTCTCTCTTTCTCCATCTCCCTCTCTTTTACTCCTTTCTCCCCCTCTTTCCCTCTCTCCTTATCTCTCTCTTCCTTTCCCTCTATCTCTCCCTCTCTCTCCTTTCTCAACTTCTCACTCTCTCTTCCATGAAATCTATTCTTTCTCCCTCTCTCTTTCTCTCCCTCCTTCTCTTTCTCGATGTCTCCCATTCTCTCTCTCTCTATCTCCATCTCCCTCTCTCCCTCCCCTTTCCTCTCTCTTACCCTCTTCCCCTCTCTCCCTTTCCCCTCCCTTCTCTTTCTCTCTCCCCCTCTCCCTCTCCTCCTCCTTCCCCTATCTCTCGCACTTCGTCTCTTTCTCTCTTACTTTATACCTCTTTCTCTCTGTCTCTCTATCTCACACTCTCTCTCTATCTCCCTTCCTCTCCCTCTCTCCATCCTTCTCCCTCCTTTATCTCCCTCCCTCACTTTCACCCTCTCTCTACCCTCTCTCTCTCCTCATCTCTCGATCTCTCTCTTTTATTCTCCTTCTCTCTCTTCCTCTCTATCTCCCTCTCTCTCTCCCCCTCTCTCCATCTATCTCTGTCTCCCTCTCCCTCTTTCCCCCTCTTGCTCCCTTTCTCCCCCTTTATCTCTCTCCCTCTTCCACTCCTTTCCTCCCTCTCCCCCTCTCCCTCGCTCTCCCACCTTTTCTCTGTTCCCATATCCTTTTTATGATCTTTCCCTCTTTTCCTTCTCTCTTCTCTCTCTCCCTCTCCCATACTCCCTCACTTCTCCCTCTCTCTTTCCCTTTGTCTATTTTTAAGTTCCTCTCTCCCTCTCTTACCATCTATCTCTCTCCAGTCTCCCATTCTCTCCCTCTACCTTTCTTTTTATATTCCTCTCTCTCTCTCTCATAGAATTTCCCTCTATCTTCCTTTCCCTCCCTTTCCCTCTTTTTCTCTCCCTTTTCTCTCCTTTCCCTCTCTTTAATCTCTCCCTTTCCCTCTCTCTCCTCCTCTATCTCCCTCTATCACTCTATCTTTCTCTCCCTCTCTATCTCTCTCTTTCTCTCCACTTTTTTCTCCTTCTCTCCCTCTCTCTTCCTTTACCACTTCCTCTCTCTCCCTTTCTCTCTCCCTATATCTCTCTCACACTCTCCATATCCCTTTCCTTCTATATCTTTCTTTCCTTCTCCCACTCTCCCATTTTTCCTCTCTCCCACAATCCATCTCCCTTTCCCTCTATATCTCTCTCCCTTTCCCACTATCCCATTCTTTCCTCTCTCCTTCTCTCTCCTTATCCCTCTCTCCTTCTCTCTCCTTATCCCTATCTCTATCTTTCTCTCTCCTACCTTTTTACTCCTTCTCTCTCCCTCTCCCTCTCCCTCTCTTTCTCTTTCCTTCTCCTTCATTCTTTCTCTTCCTCTCTCTCCTCTCTCTTTCTCTCTCCCCTAATCGATCCCTCTCTTTCCTAATCTATCCCTCTCTCCCTCTCTCTCTCTTCCTCTCCCTCTTCCTCTTTCTCTTTATCTCCCTCTCTCCCCCTCTATTTTCTGGTCTCCCTCTCTCTACCTCTCTCTCCCCTATCACGCTCCCTATCCCTCTCTCTCATCTTTCCCTCTGCCTCTCTCTCCCTCTCTCTCCCCCTCGCTTTCTCTCCCACTCTCTCTTCTTTTATATATATACATATATACATAGATATATATATATATATATATATCCCTCTCCTCTCTCTCTCTCTCTTGCTCTCCCCCTCTCTCCCCCTTTTCCCCCTCTCTCACATTCTATCTCTCTATCCCTTCTCCTACTCTATCTCCCTGCCACCTAATCTCTCGTTTTTTCCTCCCACTTTATCTCTCCTTCTCCCTCTCTATCGCCTTTTCAATTTCCATCTCTCTCTTTCACCCTCGATATCTCACTACTTTTATCTCTTTTTTTATCTCTTTCTTTCTCACTCTTCCACTCTATCCCCCTCTCCCTCTCCCTCTCTCTTGCCTTCCCAATTTCCATCTTTCTCTTTTGCCCTTAATATCTCACTCCTATCTCTTCCTTGTTTTCTCTCCCTCCCACGATCCCTCCCTCTCCCTCTCCTTTCTCTCCCTCTCATTCTCAATAACTTCCTCCTTCCTCTCTTTCCCTCTCCTCGCTCTCTCCCTCTCTCTCCCAATCTCATGCTCACTTCCTCTCCCTATCCGTCCTTCTCTATCTCACTCTCACCCTCGCGCTGCCCCTCCTAATTTCTCTCCCTCTCTTCCATTCTCTCCCTCTCCCTCTCCCTCTCTAAGTCTCTCTCCCTCTCTTTCTCTCTATCTATTTCTCTCTTTCTCTCTCTCCCTCTCTTCCTCCCTACCCCCTCCCTCTCTCCCTTCTCCCTCTCTCTCCCCCTCTCCCTCTCTCTCCCTCTCTTCCTCTCTTTCTCCTAATCTCACCCTCTCTCTCTCTTCTATCTCTTTTTCCTTCTCCCTCTCCCTCTTTCTCCCTCTCTCCCTCTGTCTCCTTCTCTCCATCTCCCCTTATCCCTCTCTCGACCCATTTATCTCACTCTATCTCCCTCCCCCTATCTCTCTTTCGTCTCTTTCTCTTTCCTTTTTCCTCTCTCACTCTCTCCGACCCTCTCCCTCCCTTCCTCCCATTGTCCCTCCCTCTTTCCCACTCTCTCTCCCTAAATATATATATCTCTCTTCTTGCCCTTTCCCACCCTCTCTCACCCTCTCTCTCTCCCTCCCTTCCTCTCTCCCACTCCATCTCTATCTTTTCCTTTCTCTCCCCCTTTCTTTCCTTACCTATTTCCATCTCTCCCTCTCTTGCCCTTTTTATTCTCTCCCTATTCTTTTTCTCACTTTGCCCCTCTTTTTCTCTCCCCCTCTCCTTTTCTCACCACCTCTCCCTCTCTCTCCTCCTTTCCCTTCTCACTCTCTCTTCCACTCTATCTCCCTCCCTTTCTCTTTCCCTCTCTCAAACTCTCTCTCTTCCTATTATATCTCTCTTCCTCACTTTCTTACTCTTCCTCTCCCTCCTCTCTCACACCCTCTCTCCCCTTTGTCTCTCCCTCCCTCTCTCACACCTTCTCACCCTCTCTCTCTCTCCCTCCCTTTCTCCCACTCTATCTTTATCTCAATCTCTTCCCCTCTTTCTTTTTTTCTTTTTCCCTATTTCTATCTCCCTCTCTCTCTCGCGCCCTTTATATTGCTCTCCCCCTCTTTTTCTCTCTTTCTCCCTTCTTTTCTCACCTTTTCCCTCTTCTCTCCCATTCCCTCTCTCTCCCCCTCTCTTACCCTCTCTCCCTCTCTCTTTCCCCCTCTCTCCCTCCTCTTCATCCCTCTCTCTCCCTCTCTCCCTCCCTTTTTCTCCCCTCTCTCTCTGTTTTTTCCTCTCCCTCACTCTTACCCTCTCTCTCTATTTCTCTCACTCTCTCTATCATTCCCTCTCTCTTCCTATATATCTCTCTCAATCTCTCTCTCTATATCTCCCCCACTCTATCTCCCTGCCCCTTTTCTTCCACTATCTCTCTCCCCTCTCTCTACCCTACCTCTCCCTCTTATTCTTCTGCTCTCCCCCTCTCTCTCCCTCTTTCTCGACTTCTTAATTTCCATATCTCTCTTTTCCCTTAATATCTCACTCCTTCTATCTCATCCTTTTTTCTCTCCCTCTTTCCCACTTAATCTCTCTCCCTCTTTCTCCCACTAAATCCCTGTCTCTCCTTGTCTCTTATCTTTCTAATTTCCATCTCGCTCTTTCACCCTTAACATCTAACTCTTTCTATCTCTTTCTTTTTCCTCGCCCTCTCTCTCATACTCTCTCTTCCCTCTCTCACCCTCTCTCCTTATCTCTCTCTCTCACCCCCTTTCTTGCTCTCTCTCTCCCCTCTCTCCTAATCTCTCCCTCACTTTCTCTCCCTCTTTTTACCTCTCTGTCTCACCCTCACCCTCACTTTCCCCTCTCTCTTTCTCTCCCTCTCTCCCTCTCTCACCCTTTCCCTCTCTCACTGTCTCTCTCTCTCTCTTCCTCTTTATCTCACTCTCACCCTCACTTCCACTTCTCTCTTTCTCTCCCTCTCCCTTTCTCCTTTTCCCACACTCTCTCACTCTCTCTCCCTCTCTTTCCCTTTCTCCCACTCTTTATCTTTCTCTCTCTACCCCTTTCTCCCTCCATCTCTACCCTCTTATCTACCTCTCTCCCTCTCTTTCTCTCCACCTCTCCCCCTCTCTCCCTCTCTTTCTCCCAATCTATCCCTCTCTCCCTCTCCCGATCCCTTTCTCTCACTCTACCTCTCTCTTTCCCTTTCTCCCTTCCTTCCTCCTTTTATGTCTCTCTCTCCCTCTCTTTATCTCTCTCACTCTCTTTTCTTAAATATATATATATATATATATATATCTTGCTCACCCTCTCTCCCTTCTCTCACCCTCTCTCTCCATCCCTCCCTCTCTCCCCTCTATCTCTCTCCTTCCCTCTCTCTAACCCTTTCTCTCCTTACCCATTTACACCTCTCTCTCTCTCTATCTTGCCCTTTCTATTTCTCTCTCTCTCCCTCTCTACCTATCTCACTCTCTCACTCTCTCTCCCTCCCTCCCTCTCTCTCCCCCTCTTTATCTCACTCTCACCCTTACTTCCCTTCTCTCTTTCTCTCCCTCTCTCCCTCTCCCTCTCTCCCTCTCCCACTCTATCTACTTTTCCCTCTCTCCCTTTTTCCCTCACCCACTCTTTTCCTCTCTCCCACTCTTTATCTTTCTCTCTCTACCCCTTTCTCCCTCCCTCTCTCTCACTTTCTCTCCCTCTCTTTCTCTCCACCTCTCCCTCTCTCTTCCTCTTTTTCTATGAATCTCTCCCTCTCTCCCACTCCCGATCCATATCTCTCATTCTACCTCTCTCTTTCTCTTTCTCCCTCCCTTCCTCCCTCTCTATCTCTCTCCCCCTCTTTCTCTCTCTCACTCTCTCTTCCAATATATATATATATATATATATATACCTCTCTCTTATTCACCTTCTCCTATCTCTTTCACCCTCTCTCTCCATCCCTCTCTCTCTCCCACTCTATCTCTTTATTTTCCACTCTCTACCCCTTTCTCTCCTTACCAATTTCCATCTCTCTCTTGCCCTCTTTATTTCTCTCCCTCTCCCTCTTTTTCTCTCCTCTCTCCCTTTTTCTCTACCCATCTATTTCTCTCTCCCCTCTCATTATCTTCCTCCCCCTCTATCTCTCTCCCTTCTCTCTCTTTCACTCTTTCTCCCCTTTCTCCCTTTCTTTTCCCCTTCTCTCTTAGTCTCTCTCTTCAAATATATATATATATATATATGTATGTATCTTCCTCTCCCCCTCTTTCACTCTCCATCTCTCCCACTCTATCTTTATCTCTTCCTTTCTCTCCCTTTTGCTCTCCTTTCTAACTTCCATATCTCTCTCTCTCTTTGCTCTCCTTCTTGATTTCCATCTCCCTCTCCCTCCCTCTCTTACCCTCTCTACCTCTCTCTTTCCACATCTCTCTCCCCTCTCTCCCTCTTTCTTTCTCTCTCTCCTAATCCCTCCCTCACTCTCTATCTCTATCCTCTCTCTCTTTCCCTACCTCTCTCTCTCTACCACTTCTTCTCTCCCTCTCTCTTATCTTCTCTCTCAAATTTCTCTCCCTCTCCCACTCTCTCCCACTCTCTCCCTCTCTCTCCCTCTCTCCTTACTCTCTTTTATTCTCTCTCTCCCTCTTTTCTTCTCCCCTCTTTCCCTCTCCCTCTCCCTCTCCCTCACCTTCTCTTTACCTTTCTCTTATTTTCTCTCTCCCTCTCCCTCCTTCCCTCCCTCACTCTCTCTCCCTCTCCTTCTCTCTACCTCTCTCTGTTTTTCTCTCTCTCCCCTCCTACCTCCCTCACTCTCTCTCCCTTTCGCCCTTCTTTCTCTCCCTCTCTCATCCTCTCCCATTCTCTTCCTCTCTTTCTCTTTCTTTCTTTATTCCTCTCTCTCTCTCTGTCTCCTTATCTTTCCATTTCTCTTCCTCTCTCCCACACTCTTTCCCTCTTTCCCTTCCTCTTTCCCTCTCCTTCTCTCTTCCCTCTCCCTCCCACTATCGTCTCCCTTTTCTCTCTCTCTCTCCCTCCTCTTTATCTGCCTTTTCTCTTACCCTTTCTCCTTATCTCTCTCTTTATCTCTCCCTCTATCTCACTATCTCCCTCTCCCCCTCTCCCTCTTTCCACCTTTCTTCCTTTTTCTCTCTCTTCCCTCTTTCTCTCCCTTATCTCCCTCCCTCTCTCTATCTCCCTCTCCCTCTCTATCTCTTTTTCTCTCCCTCTCCCTCCCACTCCCTCTCTCTGTCATCCTCTCTCTCACCCTCTCACTCTTTCACTCTCCTTCTCTCCTTTTATGACTCTTTTGCTCTCTCTCCCACTTTCTCTTCCTCCCTCTCTGTCTCTCTCAATCTCTCCTTCATTCTTTCCTAATATCTCTCTCTTTCCCTAATACCCTCTCCTTCTCCCTCTCCCTCTCCCACTTTAACTTTCTCTGCCTCTTGCTCTCCCACTCACCCCCTCTCTCTCTCTCTCTTTCTCCTTTTCTCCCTTTCCTTCTCTCTCTCTCTCTCTCCCTTTTTAACCTTATT
This sequence comes from Dovyalis caffra, assembly GCA_963924115.1. NCBI lineage: Eukaryota > Viridiplantae > Streptophyta > Magnoliopsida > Malpighiales > Salicaceae > Dovyalis > Dovyalis caffra. The sequence goes on along the minus strand of CAWUPB010000514.1, from coordinate 90,724 downwards.
TTTAGCAATCTCTCATTCACTCTCTCCCTCTTTATCTCACTCTCACCCTCTCTTCCCCTTTCTCTCCTCTTCTCTCTCCTTCTAGCTATCTCCCTCTACTACCCTCTCACTCTCTCTCTTATTGTATCTTCCTCCCTCTATCCCTCCCACTCTCCCTCATTCTCTCTCCCTCCCGGCCCTTCTCTCTTCCTATCTCTCTCTCCTTCCTTATTTCCAAATCTCTCCCTTTCTGAATTATATCATTATGCCATCTTTCCCCTCTATCTCTCTCTCCCTCTCTCTCTCCTCCTTTTTTCTTCTTTCCTTCTCTCCTCCTTTCCCACTCTAGATCCCTCTCTCTCACTCTATCTCTCTCTCCCTTCCTTTCTCTCTGTCTCTATCTCTCTCTCCCCCTAACCCTCTCTCGCTCGCTCTCTCCCTCTCTTACTCTCTCTCTTCCTCTCTCTTTCTCTTTCTTCCTATATCTCACCTCTCTTTATATATATATATCTCCTTCTCTCTCTCACTCACTCTCTCCCTCCTCTCTCATCCTTTCCTTTCTTCTCTCTCTCACTCTATCTCTATGTCATTCTCTACATCTCTCTCTTGCCCTCTCTATTTCTCTTCCTTTCTTCCCCTCTTTTCTCTCACTCTCTCCCTCTTTTTCTCTCCTACTCTCCTCTCTCTCCTCCTTTCACTACCCCTCTCCCTTCTCTAACTATCTCTTTACCTCTCTCTTTCTTTCTCTCACCCTATCTCTCTCTCTCTTCCTATATATATATATCCCTCTTCCCCACTATCACACCTCTCTCTCTCTTCCTCCCTATCTCCCACTCTATCTTTATCTCTTACTCTCTCTCCCTTCTCTCCCTTTCCTATTTCTATCTCCCTCTCTCTCTCTCACCCTCTTTCTTTCATTCCCTCTATCTCTCCCTCTTTTTTCTCTCCCTCTCCCCCTTTTTCTCTCCCCCTCTCCCTCTTTCTCTCTTTGCCATATTTCCCGACTCTTGTTCCCTCTCTCTTTCCTCCTCTCTCCCCCTCTCTCTTGCTCCCACTCTCTTTTTCTCTCCTAGTCTCTCCCTCACTCACTCTACCTTTCTCCCCCTCTCCCTATCTCTCCTTCTTCCTCCGTCCCTCATTCTCACCCTCTCTCCCCTCCCCGTCTCCCTCTCCCTTTCTCTCTTACACTCCCTCCCTCTCTTTTTCTCTCTTTATCAAAATCACTCCCTCTCTCTCCATCTCTCTCTCCCTCTTTCTCACCCTTTCTTTCCCTCTCCCTCTCCCTCCCTTCTTCTTCCCTCTCTCTTTATCTCTCTCCCCCTTCTTTCTCACCTTTCTACCTCTCTCTCTTTCCCCTTTCCCATCTATCTATGTCTCCCTCTCTCCCTCTACCTCTCTCTCTTACTTTTTCTCTTTATCTCCCGCTCTCACTTTCTCTATCTCTCTCTCTCCCCTTTCCTTTTCCCTCTCTCCACCTCTCTCTCCCCTAATTTCTCACCCTCCCTCTCTCTCCCTCTCTCCCTTTCCTTTTCCCTCTCTCCACCTCTCTCTCCCCCAATCTCTCTCCCTCTCCCTCTCCTTATCCCTATCCCTCTTCCTATATATACATATACATATACATACATACATACATACATATATATATATATATATATTTTCTCTTTCCCACTCACTCTTGATTTTCCTCTCCCTTACTCTCACTCTCCCCGACTCTATTTCTCTCCCTTTCTCTCTCCTTCCTAATTATTATCTCTCTCTCTTGCCCTCACTATTTCTCTCCCTCTCTCTTCCCTTTTTCTCTCCATCTTTATCTATCGCTCTTGTTCTCTACCCCTCTCTCACCCATTTTCCCTTTCTCCCCTTCTCTCTCTTAATCTCTTCCTCATTCTTTCTCCTTCTCTCTCCCTCTCTAACTCACTCTCTCCCTCTCTCTCTTCCTCTCTCTCTCCCTCCCTCTCTTTCTCTTCCTTTCCCTCTTCCTCACTCCCTTTCCCTGTCTCTCCCTCCCTTTCCCTCACTCCCTTTCCCCGTCTCTCCCTCCCTGTCCCCCTCTTCCTCTCTATCTTTGTCTTTCCCTCTCTCTTTATTTATCTCTCTTCCTATCTCTCCTTCTCTCTCATCGTCTTTCTCCCTCTCTCTAACTCTCTCCTTTTATCTCCCTCTCTATCTCCTTCTCTTTTCCCTCCCTCTCTCTCACTCACTCACTCTCCCTTGCTTTCCCTCCCTCTCTCCCTCCATATCTCTCCCTCTCCCTCTCTCTTCCCCTCACTCCCTCTCCCTCTCCATCTCTCTTTCTCTCTCTCTCCCTATCTTTGTATCTCCCTTCTCCCTCTCTCTTTCTCTCCTTCCCCTCCATATCTCACCCCCTTTCACTCTTTCTTTTTCCTCTCTCTCTTTCCCTATCTACCCCTCTCCCTCTTCCTCTCGTCCCTTTCATTCTATCTCTCTAACTTCCTCTTTATCTTTTTCTTTCCCTCTCTCACTCCATATCCTCTCCCATTCTCTCCCTTCCTCTCATGCTATATTTTCACCCCTCTCTTTACCTCTCTATGTATCCCTTTCCTTATCTCTCTCCCTCTCCCTCTCCCTCTCCCTCTCCCTCTTTACTTCTTCCTATCTCTCTCTCCCTCTCCCTTTCTACCTATTTGCCTCTCCTAATCATTTTTTTCTCCCTCTCTCTTTTTCCACTTTTCCTCTCTCTCTTCCCTCTTCCTCTCCCTTTCTCTCCTCCCACTCCCTCTACTATCTCTCTCTCCCTCCACTCCCCATCTCCCCCTCTATCTCCCTATCCCCCTCTCTCCTTTTATCCCTATATCCTTCTTTCACTCCTTCTTTACATCCGTCTCTCTCTCCCCTCCCTTCCTCCCTCTCCCTCTCTCCCTTTCTCCCTCTCTCCCTCCCTCTCCAACTTTCTCTCTCTCTCTTCCTATATCCCCTTTTCTCTATCTATTCCTCTCTCTCTCCCTCTTCATTTCTCCCATTGTCATTCTCTCTAACTCCCTCTCACTCTTTCTCCTTCTCTTCCTCCCTCTATCCATTCTTATCGCTATCTCTCTCCCTCTCTATCCCCCTCCCTCACCCTCTCCCTTTCTCCCTTCCTTTTCATTTGCCTCCCTCTCCTTCTTCTACTCCCTTCCTATCTCCCCCTCTTATTTTCTCTCTCTCCCTCCATCTCTCTCTCCTCTTTCCTTTCTCTCCAATCCTATCTCTCTTATTCTCTCTCTCACTCTCTCCCTCCCTCTTTCTCTATCTTCTCCACTCTTCCTCATTCTCTCCCTCTCTCTTTTTCTTTCCCTCCCTCTCTCCCTCCCTCCCTCTCTACCTCCTTCTCCCTCTTTCGCTCCCTCTCTTTCCCTCTCTCCCTCGATCCCTCTCTCTTACTTCCTCTTCCTCTTTCCCATATTGTCTATATCTCTCTCCATCTCCCTCCCTTTCTTTCTCCCTCCCTCTCTCTCCCTCTCCCTCTCACTTGCCCTCTCTCCCCCTCTTCCTTTCTCTCTCTCTCCCTCTTCTTCTCTTTCTTTCTGCCTCTCCCTCTCTCTATCTCTCTCTCACTCTCTCTCATTCTCTCTCTCTCTCTTTCCATTTCCTTCCCTCACTCTCTTTATCTCCCTCTCTCTCCCTCTCTCACTCTCTCTCTACCTCTCTTCCTTTCTCTCTCATCCTTTTTGTCCCTCTCCCTCTCTCTACCTTTCTCTCTCACTTTCCCTTTCCTTCTCTCCTTCTCTCCCAGCTTTTTCCTTTCTCTCCCTCCTCTTTCTCTCTCACTCTCCTTCTCCCTCTCCTTCTCCCTCTCTTTAAATCTCTCCATCCCTCTCTCTCTCTCTTACACTCTCTGTCCCTTCCTTTATCCCTCCATCTCTCTCATTCTCTCCCTCCCTTTCTCCCACTCTTCCTCTCTCTCCCACTCTCCTTCTTTCCCTCTCTCTCCCTCTTTCTCTCTCCTACTCTCCCTCTCTCTCCCTCTTTCTCTCTCCTACTCTCCCTCTCTCTAACTCCCTCTACCTCTCTCCTAGTATCTATCCTCCTCTCTATCCCCTCCCTCTCTCCTACCCTTCTTCCTCTCTCTCCTTCCCTCCCTCTCTCCCCCTCCCTCTCTCTCCCTCCTCTCTCTATCTCCCTCTCTCATTCTCTCTATCCTCGTCTCTCACCCTTTCTCTCTTACCTTCTCCTTTTCTTCCACTCTCCCTCTCTTTAACTCCCTCTCCTTCCATCACTCCCTCACCCTCTCTTCCTTGCTCTCCCTCTCCCTCCTTCTCTCTTTACCTTTATGTCTCTTTCTCTCTCTCATACACACCCTCTTTTTCTCTCCCTCTTTCCCCTCTCCCTACTAGTCCATATCCCTCTCCCTTCCTCTCTCCCTCTTCTCTCTCCCTCCATCCCTCCTTCCCTTCCCCCTCTCTATCTCCATTTATCCCTCTCTCCCTCTCTCTCCCCCTTTCTCTCTTACTTGACCTCTCTTTATTTCTCTCTCTCCCTCTTCTCTTTCTTAATCTCCCTCTCTCTCTTACTTGACCTCTCTTTATTTCTCTCTCTCCCTTTTCTCTTTCTTAATCTCCCTCTCTCTCCTCCCTCTCTATCCCCCTATCTCTCTCCTTTGCTATCTCTACCCTGTTGTCTCTCTCTCCCTCTCTCTCGGTTCCTCTTCCTCTCTCCCACTTTGTCTTTATCTCTTTCCTTCTCCCTCCTTTTCTTTCCCCCTTCCTCTCCCTCTTTCTCCCTCTTCCTCTCTCTCCCCCTCTACCTCTCTTTCCCTATCCCTACCTCTCACTCTCTCCCCTTCCTTTTGTAACCCCCGTGAACATTCTTAACTCGTAAATATAAACATTTTAGAATATCCATACTACGTACGAGTGTGGTTTTATATGCTATTTTGTATTCCTAAATACTTGGAACATATCATATAAGTGAGAAAAGGATTCTAAAGTAGGGGAAAGTTGGAAAAATTTTTAGAGGAAATTACTGAATTAATTAGGGAGAAAAATGCTCGAAACGTTTTTTGGTATGTGTAATCCTCATGAAACCATAAGAAATTAATGCTTCAAATTTATGATGTGTTTTAAATTAAAGCTATTTTTCTTGAGATTAATGGTTTAATTGGTAGAGGAATCAAGTAGGCAAAATCGGTGTTCTTGAGAATTAGATTCCGTTCGAATTTCGTGTGGCTCTGTTCAAGAACCTTAGGTTGATTTATGGGTGAATCTTAAACAATAAAAAGTTATTGATATATGTCTCAACTACCCCTCTATAAAATATTTTTCTCATTAGGTTTATATAGAAAACATTATGCCCGTTTTAGTATATATTGTTCTAGACGAACTACTCCTGGATAGATTGATCCTTAAACTTCAAGATTATATTATTAATCATGTGATTGGTGTTTTAACCTAAAATTTGGATGTGTTGTGAATTAATATATCTAGTTTCTAATATACAAATTATAGGATTTAATTATGTCCAAAAATGGGACGTTGTTACTCGATAAGGGGTTGCCTTGTAATATAGCTACTACAATCGGATTTGAGGTGTATGTGTATGACTAGAACTAAACTAGCTTAAGGGAATTTTTTCACTAGAACCAAATTATTTTGAAGACTTAGTTAGCCTAATTATCTAGTTGGTTGACCATTAGATACCTAAGCACCTTAATTAAATGCTTGGAAGCCAACTCACCCCTAAACCCATTCAAACCCGCCACTTGTCCCATGACTCACCCAATTGCCTTATACTTTGTTAAATTGGTTTGAGGGACTTGTAACCTTGATTTATGAGAAAGAAAAGCAAGTATATATTTTAGTAAAATGGGAAGATGTTTGAAAATTTTAGGCCAAAATCATAGCACCCAAAGGAAGAGAGAAAAACCCATTTGTGAGAAAAGGGAGAGAAAGTCATGGAAAGGAAAGAGATAAAAAGAAAAGAAAGGAAAGGAAGGAAAGAAAAGGGCCGGTTGTGAGAAAAGGGAGAGAAAGTCATGGCAATGAAAGAGATAAAAAGAAAAGAAAGGAAATGAAGGAAAGAAAAAGGGGAAAAGTTGGAAAAAATCCTAATCAAATCTATCTAAGTAAGTGGGTTTCTTTAGTTCTTTATGCCATTTAATTGATTTTATTGTAATTTGTTAAGCGTATTTTTATGTTGTGATGTGTTTTGTTGGCTTGATTATGTTGGTTAGGTTGTTCCATGATTGGTAATTGCTATGGTTTGATTGTGATGGTTAGTTGTGTGGTTATTTGTTAAAACTTAGAAAGCCTTGTATATAGCTAGATTTATGTTTTGGTGGATGTGAATGATTGAATTAGGTTTGACCGAAGCTTGGTAGAATAATTTAGGATTGATATGGACTTAGACAAGGTAAAATAGGAAGGAAGAAAAGATGGAATTTTAGGGTCTTCCTAGAGTTATATTCAGCCAAGAATGGTGAAAATGGACTTCCTTCGGCACTTAAGACTTGGTTTAGTTAGTTTTTCAAAAAGAAAGAAAAAGAAAAGTCATATAAAAACAAAGATAAATTTCTTGCCAATTTAGGCACCATTTGGCCAAGCTTGGGAAAAATGAGGGGTTTTGGGTTTCACTAAATCAATTGGGTAATTAATAATTCAATTAGGCCCCAAATAAGGATAAAAATAATGTTAGAAAGGAAAGATTGTGAAGAGAAATCGCAAATAGAAACCAAAAATTCAACATAACATTTTTAGGAGCCTAACTCGCCCAAAAAGTGTTAAATTCGAGAAAAAAAAGGGTACGTTACTCCACAACATGTTTTAATTAATTTAAAACCTCAAAAGCCACATAACTCGAATGTAAAACGAATTAATATCTAAACATACCAAATGAAACGGAAGAAAAATATCTTCATGCGAATTAAATTCACAACTCAACAACTATCAACCATCGTCGTTTAAACCTAATCGAGTGAACATTGCGATGAAGTGAACGTATGACCCTATACGAGTTAGATATCTAGGATAAAATAATGGTGTAGGGTTTGGTACCCCAATATCCTTAATACGGTAATCATAGCATCACGTGCATCACATACATGTGTCGGGGATAAAGCGAGAAAGAATCAATTGGTTGAGAGTGGGTTATATTAATAGGTCTAGTAACTTAACAAAAATAAATGAGTATTAGCGAGTCCAGTTTGTGTGCGTACTCTAAGTCTGTATGCCTACACTTGTTAATGATGGACTCCCGCTAACGAGTGGATATAACGAGGGATAATTTCATTGTTAGCAAAAAGTGATTCGGTAATCATCTGGATTAAAAATAGAGTAGACTTGCTAATACCTAGGATACCCGGAATTAAAATTTATGAGTATGGTGAAAAGTCAAAAAAGCATTGCATATCACATGCACCACCCCACTTACCGAGCTTCGACTCACCTTATTGTTATTTGCATGTTATGACGGGTAGTAGTGACTATAGTATCGATAAAGATGCTATCGGATCCTCCAAAAGGGCTCATATATGATGCAAACCTAAGAGGATGTTATTTTGATTATAATTCGGTGTTGGGGTGCTTGTAAATATTTAAACGAGCATTGTAAATAAAATGTAATTTCTTTCACTTGTGAATATTCTTGTCATGTAATTTCTATTGTATATATTTCAATATGTAATATGTTGTTACGATACCGACATATACATAGTAGGGTTTTAGTCGGGTTAGACGTGTCGGCATGACACGCCCCTTGCTTGGCCACTCCTTTTTGGTAGATAGCAAGTGAGTCTGGGGAGGGGTGCCACGGGGTGGTATCAAAGCTATGGTTTAGTTAACTAGGTAGAACCCTAAGTGTCACCCGAGCTTGAGGACCGGTGTGCTTACTCGACAAGTAACAATTTGATTCCTAATTATATTTTTTTAATAATGTGTATGATTATTATTATGTGATTTTTATGCTAGTATATAATTTTTTCTAGAAATATTCATACCGATAAATGTTGTCACTATAGATGTTATATTTATTACGTACACCTTGTGTTGCTAGGACGCGCCAACAACGGGCCACCCTAGCTACCTACTGAGCTGAGCTGAACGACTCGACTATGACTCCGGATCGGGATATAGTACACCATGTCACTCGGGTGTATGACTCGATTCGGTAAATAACATTCGATGATGCTTCTTTCCGGTAGTACCACAATATGGATTTCCTGCGATTGATTCTACGTCAAACTCTCTTACCAAGAGATTAGTAGTTGCTTGATGAGGTTTGGGAAGGGTTGATAGATCAATTTTGTTATCAAAACCCGGTCGAGCTTTACTTCCGATACAAGCCGGTGGACTCGTACCCGATTGATGTATAGTTGGGGTCTACCGTTGCCCCTCGCTCGCAAGATAGTACGCATTGCATCGAATGATGTTATTGACTTGTGGATGGTCAAGCACTCCTTCCCACGATATGTTCGATATGTTGGTTGGACATAATAGCTAGTAACTTTATTACGCGATATAGCACTTGTTATGCATTCCCTAATGTAAATAAGTACACCTTTGATTGTAAATAGAGCACAAAAACTTTTAGAAGGTAGAAGTACTTGTAAATACTTGTTATGTATGAAATATGTAATATATATATATATATATATATCAATTATTTTGCATGTAAGTGGATGATTTATATTATATGTTGTTTTCAATACCAAAACTAACTTGAGCATAACATGACATGTACAAAGTTGAAACATGCTAAGAAAGTATCCGAGTATGAACAAGAGGTGAAGGGACCTCCAACGATAATAATCGCAATCAACAAGACGCTTTAAATCGTATGATGGGCATGATGCAACGAGTAGCATCAAGTAATGCAACAACGAGTAAGAAGTCCATACGGAGCATAAGAGACGGCTCCTAGCCATGCATCAATAGCCCCCACCTCCACCGCCCCGGGAAAGGAATGATGCAATGTAGAGGTTTCATAAAATGAATCCTTACGAATTATTTGGAGGTATTAACCCAATGATAGCGAGAGGAATAGATTAAGTTTTTAGAAGCAATATTCGAATACTTGTAATTTATCAACAATGAGCGAGTATTGTGTGCCATCTTTATGCTTGACTAAATGTAACTCCCGTGAACTTGCTTAACGTAGCTATACGTACGAAAATAATTTTATCTACCTCTACTAAGTCACAATTATCATTTTTGTGTCATGCTTGTGTTTGGTGAGTTTAATATGCTTGGGTTTAAAAAAATTTATTTTGGCATATCGAAATTTAATTCTTGAGCCCAAATATGTCTTGAAATATCCATGATTATATGAGCATAAATTATGTGCCATTTCTTTTATATTTGTGGTGTGAAAATATTTAAGGTTTATGGAATTATTCATAGGAAAACTTTTCTTTGGAAATTAATTAACCATTATTTATTTTTTCATAATTTATATTTAAAATGACCATGCAAGTGAAAAATATGTCCCACTTAAAAGTCATGATTGAATTTTATGAACCAAATAAGGTTAGAAAATTTGTTAGTTTAGTTACCTTTTTGTTTCTCTCTTTAGTTAGTGATGTGACATAAAATCTTCCACCATAATTCCATTTTTACTTTCTTACTCAATTTTGAAATGTTAAACACTCCAACTTGCCTCTCTTTTTGTCTCCATCAATTGACTTCGTTACCACATAAATTGAACACTTGGCATATTAAACATAAAAAAAAATAAAAAGGAAAAGCTGTAGTATTAAAATTGGATGAAAAGATGAAACCTTGCCATTCCTTTGAAGCAAAAAATTTGTTCCCTTCAAAAGAGGAGAGAAAAACTTGAGTTTGAGGGAAAGAAAGGGGAAAAACAAAGGGAAGAAAGAAAGGAGAAAAGGAAAGGAAAGAAAGGAAGGAGAAAGAGAATAAAAAGGCTAAGAAATCTTAACCAAACACGCATCATTGTAAGTAGGTTTCTTTTGGTTTCGTTTTAGTTTTATTTATGCTTTAAGTTCTCTTTTACATATTTGATTTATGGGTTTTTTTTTTAAGCCATGTAATATGTGGTTATGGTAGTTTGTGTTGATGTTAAAAATTTGATGTTTGGTCATGGATTTATGATGTTTTGATGATGGATTTACTTTGAACGTTGGATGTGTATTTCATGGTAAACTTTAGGTTAGAATGTGTAAGTATGCCATGTATATGTATGATAATAGATGGTTATACATGTGTAATGGGTTGGTTTGGTGATAACTATATGTGATGAGAAATGTGTTCTAAAAATTTTAAAAGAGAATTTTTTTGAATTTTAGGGGTGGAAAATTTTGAACTTCGTGTGATATATTTAGGGATCTTAGAGTGATTTCTGGGTAAACCTCAAAGAACAAACGTTGTTCATCTATGTGTCTAATAGCTCTCCGTAACGAGTTTGTGATTTGTAGATTTATATATAAAGAGTTATGGTCAATTTGGTACGGATCATTTGTATGTACCACATGTTAGAAATTTTTAGTTCAAAACTTTATATGGTTTATTTAGGGATCTTAGAGTGATTTCTGGATAAACCTCAAGAATAAAAGTTTTTCCTTTATATGTCTCCTAGTCTGTTCGTAAAATTTTATGATTTTTAGATCTATATATGAAGAGTTATGGCTGATTCGAGTACGAGAGAACAATTTTGAGTTTAGGGAGAGGGATTTTTGAAATTTAGTGGAAAGAAATGAGTTTAGGTACTTAAACTTGATTAGTTAAGGTGTTTAGTTAGCCTAAGTATTTAGTTAGACACCTAAGCCACCCTAATATAACTATATGGGTTTGGAAGATATGTATGATTGGACTTGGATTTAAAATAAAGTTGACTTGGAATAAAACACATAGACTTGATCTAAAACAAAGTGGGCTTGGACTAAAATAAAAAGGGGTTTGGATTACAATTAATGAACTTGAGTTAGAATAAAAATGGGCTTAGATTAAAAAAAATGGAATTGGATTAAAACAAATGAACTTGGGCTTGGATTAAAAATAAATGGGCTTAGACTCAAATAGAGTTTGGATGAAAATAAATGGACTTGGATATCCTAAGAACACTTAGTGGACCTTGGTAATAAAATGGTCAAGTTGGATCATACCATGAAAATATTGATGAAGACCTAAGTGTGGATTGAATTTTTAAAATGATATGGACATAAATAGTTTGTTGCCTATGAGATATGGAATGTGATTCATGATACATGAAATGGATTAACCTTATTAAACGAGCCTTGAATTCCTTGTATGAACTCAATGGTACGGAATCGACGGGTTTAGTACCTATGACTTGGTGGAATGTGGTTCATGATACATCACGTGCATCATATGCATATGAGAATGGATTAAATTGAGAAAAATCATAAAGTCAAAAATGATGAGGTTTGGTAACCGAATCAAATAGAAATTGGATAGGTTTGGTAACCTACCGAATAAAAGGGGTATTAGCGGTCCGATTGTGTGTGTACTCTAAGTCGCGTGCTCGTACTTGTTAGATGATGGATTCCCACTAACGGTGGCTACAATGAGGGATAATTTCATTATAGCGAAGGTGAGTTGTGGTTCACCTAGATTAAAAATAGAGTAGACTTGCTAATATCCAAGGTACTCAAAAATAAAATTTGATGAGTTGAAGTGAGGGAAGTAAGAAAATCATTGCATATCACGTGCATCACCCCACTTACCGAGCTTTGACTCACTTTGTGTTTATTTTAGGCCATGACGAGTAAAGGTGATACTAATGCTAATAATGAAGTCTGTCGGTTCCTCCTAGAAAAAGGCTCATATGTGACATGATAATTATAGGATCTACCTTTGCTTGTAAATTATATTTTGTAATTTTTATAATGATATTCGGTACATTGTGTATGTGTATGGGATTAAATTTAAGACTTCGATCTTGAAACTGTGTCGCACCCGGTGACGCCTTTTAGGTAATCGGCAAGGGAGTTAGGACACCACAAAGGTGGTATCGAGCTTTGGTTTAGTTATTCGGGTAAAAACTTAAGTGCCACATGAGCTTGAGGACCGGTGTGCTACTCAATAAGTAAATTCAACTTCTTGGTTTTCAATGAATGTGAATGTTTATTATGCAGTTTATATCATATAACTACTACTTGGAAAGATGGTTAATGGCAAGTCTTGACCTTGTAGGTGCTGATTAATTACCGTGTTCCTAGCATTCTTAGGACTCATCGACAGCGGGCCACTCTCGCTGCATATTGGGTTGAGCTAAATAGCTTCACCATGGCCCTGGACCGGGATCCGGTGGCCCATGTGCTCCGAGTCCACAACTTAATTCGGCGAATAGTATCATTGATGCTTTACGTGATTTATATCATAATACTAGGTCTACGATACTAACCTTGCATCGGACTTTATAGCCATGATCGACTGTCGAGGTAGATGGATAACTTTTGACTTACCTAAAAAATCAGCAATCGAGTTTAAAAGCTGGTTCAAAGTTTCGAGACATACCGACCATCTTGGCTTTAAAGGCTTGAAAAATGCTAGAAAAAGGCATTCTATGATACTTAACATACGTGATAGATTGCCAAGTGGAGCAAAAGTCGAAACTAGAAGAGATCGAAGTGGTGCGAGAATTTTTAGATGTATTTCTTGAAAAGTTGATGAAGATACTACCCGAGAGAGAGATAGAATTTGAGATCGACCTAGAGCGGGCATAACTCCAATTTTGAAGACTCCCTATCGAATGGGCTTGATCGTGTTGAAAGAGTTGGAGACATAGTTGTAGGACTTACTTGGATAAGGGATTTATATGCCCTATTTTCTCACCTTAGGGAGCTCTAGTATTATTGGTGAAGCAAAAAAGGGGAGCTGGAGATCGTGTATCAACTATCGAGAGTTGAACTGGGTGATGATAAAAAACAACTATCCGTTACCACCGAATAGACAATTTGTTCGATCGATTACGAGGCACGATAGTGTTCTCTAAAAACGATTTGCGGTCGGGGTATCACCAACTAAGGGTAAGGTCGAATATGTAAAGAAGATGGCATTCGGAACACGATATGGCCATTATGAGTTCCTAGTAATGCCATTCGAATTGACTAACGCCCCAACCGTTTTTATGGACTCGATGAATCGAGTCTTTAGGGAGTTTTTAGATCAATTCATCATCATGTTTATTGATGACATCCTAGTTTATTCTAAGTGAAGAAGAGTATAAGCGACATTTACGAGCTACTTTGCAAATGCTACGGGAGTAGCAGCTATATGCAAACTTTCCAAAGTGTGAGTTTTGGTTGGAACAAGTAGCATTACTAGGCCACATGGTGATGAAGGAAGGCATAGTCGTGGACCCAAAGAAGATAGATTTGAAGTTTCTTAGGCCTAGCCGATTACTATTGGTGATTTGTTAAAGACTTCACTAAAATAGCAAGGCCCCTAACTAACTTAATGAAGAAGAGTGTTAAGTTTTAATGGATGGATGCTTGTGAGAAGAGCTTTCAAGAGTTAAAATGAAGGTTAGTCACGACCCCAGTACTAACCATTTCGTCCGAGGATGGAAACTTTATAGTATATATCGATGCTTCCAAAAATGCGCTAGGAGCGGTGTTAATGCAAAACGAAAGGGTGGTGGCCTATGCTTCATGGAAATTGAAAGAATACGAGTGAAATTATGCAACGTATGATCTAGAGTTAGCAACGATCATCTTTCCCTTGAAGATTTAGAAACATTATTTATATGGAGCCAAATGAGAGATATATACATACCATAAGAGTTTACAATACATCTTCACATAGAAGGAGCTAAATATGAGGCAAAGGAGATGGCTCGAGTTGGTTAAAGACTATGATTGCATCATTAACTACCATCTAAGAAAAGCTAATGCCATTACCGATGTCTTGAGTAGAAAATCTATAGCAATGATGCACGTATTCCGGTTATCGTTCGTGAGAGAATTACGAAGCTAGAATTAGAGATCATTCCTATAGGCTACATGAGCGTTATGTCGGCCTTATTAGTCCAGATGAACCCTATAAGAAAGAATTCAAGTCGGGAAATAAACAAACGAAAGGGTGAAGGAATGGAAGAAAAGTGTAGAGCACAGGAAGCGAGTCTAACTTTATGGTAGATGGCAAAGGAGTGGTTAGGTTTAAAGAAAGATTCCGTGTTCCTGTGGTAGTAGATTTGAAGAACGACATATTGAGAGAGGCACATGCATCCCCATACTCGATACATCTAGGAAGCACTAAAATGTATCGAGATTTGAGAAAGAGTTATTGGTGGTTGGGAATGAAGAAAGACGTGATGAACTATATGGCGAGGTGTCGGGCTCGTCAACAAGTGAAGGCGGAACATCAATGACTCGCGGGAATGTTACAACCACTAGCAATTCCCGAATGAAAATGTGAGCACATCATTATGGACTTTGTTATGAGATTTCTAAGGTCGAAAAAGGGGTTGGATGCCATTTGGGTGATTGTGGATTGGCTAACTAAATTAGCACACTTCTTTTCAATGAGGGCCACTTATAGCTCGAGCTAGTACGCCCAATTATATCTTGATGAAATCATGAGAATTCATGGGGTTCTAGTCTCAATCATGTCGGATCGAGATCCTACTTCACTATAGCATTTTGGAAGAGTTTCTATAAGGCCATGGAGATAAAGCTAAACTTTAGCACGACTTACCATTCATAAAGCGATGGACAATTAGAACTGGTCATTCGGATACTCGAAGACATGTTACGAGCATATGTCCTTGATTGGTCCAGGAAATGGAAGAAGTAATTACGCCTTGTGGAGTTTGCCTATAATAATAGCTATCAAGCATCCATCGGGATGGCTCCTTATGAGGCTTTGTATGGACGATGATGTAGATCCCTAATACACTAGGATGAAGTCGAGGAGAGGAAGCTATTAGGCCCAAAATTGGTGCAACAAACGGCGAGGTGGTGGCTAAGATTCACCAACGGATGAAAACGGCTCAAAGTCAACGGAAAAGCTATGCTAATCAAAGAAGAAGAGATCCGGAGTTTGCAATGGGTGATTATGTCTTCTTAAGTGTTTTCTCGATGAAGGGCATGCGGGATTTGGGAAAAAAGGCAAATTGAGTCCTCGCTATATTGGATCGTTTGAGATACTTGATCGCATAGGCGATAAGGCCTACCGCTTGTTGCTACCGTCGACCTTGTTAGGAGTACATGATGTGTTCCATGTATCCATGTTAAGAAAATGTATCGACGAGCCTAGTTAGGTTTGGAGACAATGTCATCGAACTTGAACCCGAACTTAACATACGAGGAAAGACCAATCTAGATTCTCGACCGAGTGACTTAAACACCTAAGGAATAAAGACATTGCCCTAGTTAAAGTTTTGTGGGAGAATCATGACCTCAAAGAAATGACCTCGGAACTAGAAGAGGAAATGAAAAAGAAATACCTAGACCTATTTGTATAAACAAATTTCGAGGATGAAATTTCTTTTCGGGAGGGGAGAAATGTAACTCTCGTGAACTTGCTTAACATAGTCTGTAAGTACAAAAATAATTTTATCTCGCCTCTACTAAGTCACAACTATGATTTTTGTGTCATGTTTGTGTTGGGTGAGTTTAATATACTTGGGTTTAAAAGAAAATTATTTTTGCATACCAAAATTTAATTCTCGAGCTCAAATATCTCTTGAAATATCCATGATTATGTAAGCATAAATTATATGCCATTTCTTTTATATTTGTGGCATGAAAAGGGAAGAGAAACTTATTTTCTCCTCATTTTTACTCTAAGCCATATGTGCCCTAGCACTAACTCTATCATTGTCACGCCTCCCTTTCTATTTATAAGGGGAGTTTTCCTTGTCCTCCAAAGACAATAAAGTGATGGCATTAAGTCATAAAAAGGACTCTAGTTTATTGCTTCCAAATCCTCCAAGGATTAGGAGTTGTAATGTAGTGGGCTTTTTGATCTTGTCCTTTTAAATCTTGATTCTTATCTAAAAAAGACTCTATGTTGTTGCATCCAAATCATATAAGGATTAAGAGTTATAATGCATGTGGGATTTTTGTTCTTATCCTTTTAAATCTCGTTCCTTATCCAATAAGGTTCATATTTATCCTCTCACTAAAATATCTTACATGCTTTTAAATTAAACCTATTAGCCCAAACTCTTATTGTTCAATTAATTATAAATTAATTTGGATTATTCAAATAAATTAGGTTAGATATTTTTAAGAGGCATACTTTAGGAAATAATTTCTCAAATTACCCTCGAAACCTAAATTAGAGAACAAATTTCCTTTTTAGGTAACTTACTTCCAAATTAAGAAACTTTATATTTTAGGAAACTTTACATTTGAAGAAACCTTTTTCAAAAATAAAAAAATTTCAAAATTAGAAACCTTTTCCAAAAATTTTCTTATATTTTATTATGTGAATGCTTAAACTTATATGTGCGACTCAATAGACTCCTAGATATGTTGGCAATGTATCAAGAATAAAAGACACCTCTTTTATCTCTTGATACATAAATCAAGATTTACCTCTAGTAAGGCATCATGACTATTCAATTCTCTAGGAAGATTAATTAATCCATAATTACCTTTAATCCATAATTACCTTTCAAGAGCATGGTTACCATACAATTCGAGTCCTTATGATCTTGAACATGGTTATTAGTCTATTCGATTATGATCACATATGTTTTCTTCAATTCCTAAATGTCATAGCTCTTAAAGTAAACTAACTATGCTCTATAGGTGTAATTCTATTATAGCCACATATTTCTTGAGTCGACATTTATTGAAGTGCAATGTGATAACTCCTTTAGCATAAAAAGAATGATATGTCCTATCTTAGTCATCCACCTATCTCTATTAGATTGTTAGTGCACCCAACAGATTACCCATGTCCAAACCTTTACTAGGTCCATTGAAATGAGTGTCAAAGTAAATAAATTCTCTAATAAGATAATCGTGATGACTTCAAGTCAAAAGAATAGTTATACCCATCTCATATAAGATTCTCATAGAATAAACCAAATAGATTTTCATGACGAGTCAAGTCTAATGATATGTTCTCTAGCATTAATTAGCTAATTGCTTGCTTTAGTAACACCATGCCAATAGGTTTGAGATCTCTTACAACTTTCTTATAGAATGAGCTTAGCACTCATAAATCTTTCTACATATAGTCAATGTCCATTCTTGACAATGCTATGACTTGAGAAACATAATGATATTATTTAACTACATTAATGTTTGTCTCACATCTTTTGATCAATCATTAATGCAATGCATATCATATGGACTTCTATCTAATTCTTATCATAAACATAAATAATGATAATTAATACAAAGACTTCTTTTATTAATGGAAAGACTTTGATTTAATGCAATACTCCCTCTCCCTCTTCCTCTATCCCTTCCTCTCTCTCTCTCTCTCTTTTCCTCCCTCCCTCTCTCTATCTCTCTCTCTCTCTTTTCGTCCCTCCCTCTCTCTATCTCTCTCTCTCTCCCTCTCTCTACCTCCCTCTATCACTTCCATTTTTACTCTCTCTCCCTCTCTCCCTCCCCCTCTCTCTATTTCTCACTTCCTCCCCCTCTCTCTCCCCCTTCCCTCTACCTCTCTCACTCTCCCTCTCTCACTATCTCTATCTCTCTCCCTTACCAATCTCTCCCCCTCCTTACCTCTTTCTCTCACCTCTCCCCCTCTCTTCCTCTCTCTCTCTCATGCTCCCTCTCTTCCTCTCCCTCTCTCCCTTCCTCCCAATCCCTCTCTTCTTCTCTCCCTCTCTCTCTTACTCTCTCCCTCTTTCTCTCCCTCCTTTCTCCCTCTCTCCATATTTCTCTCTATCCCTCCCTCCCTCTTTCTCCCTCCTTTTTTCATTTCTCTTTCTCCTTCTCTCTCTCCCTCCTATCTCTATCCTCTTTCTCCTTCTCTCTCGCCCCCTCTATCTTTCCACCTCTCCCTTCCTCTCTCTTTATCCCTCTCTCCAACCATCCTCTCTCTCCCGCCCTCTCTTTCCCCCCTTCTCCCCTCTCTCCCTCTCTCTCCCTCCCATTCTCCCCCTCCCTTTCTCTCCCTATCTACCTCTTTCTCTCCCTCTCCATCTCTCTCCTTCTCTCTCTCTCTCTCACCCTCTCTATACCTATCTCTATCCCTATCTCTCTCTTTCTCCCTCCCTCTCTCCCTTTCCCTTTTTCCTTTTCTCCCTCTCTTTTCCTCTCTTCCCATCTCTCTCCCTTTCTCTTTTTCCTTTTCTCCCTCTCCCTCTCTTTCCTTTTCCCTCTCTCTCTTTTTCTCTCCTCCTCTCTCCTCTCCCTCTTTTATCTCTATCTCTTTCTCTCCCTCCTCTTTGTCTTTCTCTTTTTTCTCTCCCACGATCCCTCTAACTCTTTCTCACTCCCTCTCACTCTTTCACTCTCTCCCCCTCTTTTATCCCTCCCTCTTGCTCTTTCTCTCTCCCTCTCCCTTTTCCTCTCTTCCTGTACCCCAGTGAAAATCCTTAATTATATATATTATGGAATACAATTTTGGATAATTAAACCATGAGAAATCAATGCATGAAATGTATGATTTGTGATAAATTAAAGCAATTTTACTTGAGATTGATAGTTTAATTATTAGAGGAATCAAGTATGCAAAATCAATGTTTTTGAGAATTAGACTCTATCCAAATTTTGTGTGGCTTATTCATGGACTGTAGAGTGATTTATGGGTAAATCTTAAAAAATAAAATTTATTTATCTATGTCTTAACTAATACTCTATAAAATATTTTGATTATTAGGTTTATATAGAAAAAGTTATTCCTTTTTTAGTACATATTATTACGGATGCAATACTACTTGGATAGATTGATCCTTAAACCTCAAAATTATGTTGTGAATCATTTGTTGGGTATTTTAATATAATTTTTGGATATTTTTTACCTTAATATGACTAGTTTATCATATAAAAATGATATGATTTAATTGTGTCCAAAAGTGGGACGTTCGTTGATTGAGAAGATGTCGCTCTGTAAGACGGCTCCCGAAAACATATTTCGAGTGTGTGTGTAATCGGAACCAAACTAGTTTAGGGGCTTAATTAGCTTAATTAATACATGAATAATTTATTTTAAGGGTTTATTTAGCTTAATTATTTAGTTAGGACACCTAGAAACTTCATTAGATGCATTAAGCCAACTTAACCATTTTTGCCACACAAACCCAACACCCCTCACCATGACTCACCCATTTAATTTATACTTGATTCTATTAGTTTTAGACACTTGTAACCTAATTTAATGGAAAAGAAAAGTTAGTATATAAATTGAGAAAGTGAGAAGATGGAAAAAAATTTTAGCAACTCGTAGCCACCAAATTTGGGAGAGAAAACCAATTGTGAGAAAAGGGAGAGAAAATCACAGCAAGAAAATGAAAGAAAAAGGAAGGGGAAGGGAGAAAAAGAAAGCAAAGCTAAAGAAATCCTAATAAAATCTAAGATAAGTAAGTGGTTTTCTTTCATTATTTATGCTATTTATTTGGTTTTATGTAATTGGTTAAGCATATTTGGCTTGTGATGTGTTGTTGTTGGTTGTGTTTTTGTTGGTTAGTTTGCTTTATGATTGATTATTCTTATACTTGGTTGTGATGGTTGCTTGTTTAAGCCTTTTACATAGCTTGAATGATAGGTAAATTGGTGTAATGAATGGAATTGGGTTGATCAAAATTTGGGGGAACAATTTGGGTTGATATGAACTCGGATTTGAATAAAATGGAAAGGAAGAAAAATGGAGTTTTTTGGGTTTTATCTAGGTAATATTCAACCAAGAATGGAAGAAAATGAAATTCTTTTAGTGTCTAAGATCTTACATTTTACTGGTAAATAAATTAGGTTAATTGGTCCTTTTAAAAAAATGAAGTTAGAAAGGTGAAATCGTTAGGCCAAGAAGTGTCAAAATTTATCAACAATAGAACATTACGCCTAGCATGTTTTAAACTAGCCCGAAGTGCTAAACACCATGTAAACCGAGTGTAGGATGAATTAACAATAGATGGACCCCATTAAATCAAAGGAAAGTCCCATGTGCGAATTAAGTCTACGGCCGTCAAATATCATATGTCAACGTTTCCACCTAATTAGATGAAGTTGCGATGGGGCATATGAAAATTTATGAACCATATGAAACCCTATGTGGGTTAGATATCGAGAGTGGAATAATGGTGTAGGGTTTTTTATTCCTAGTACTATTAATGCGAGTAACCATGACATCAAGTGCATCACGTGCATTTATCGGAACCTAATTGAGAAAGAATTAATTGATTAAGAATTGGTTCACATGGTTAGGTCCGATAACCTAACGGGAATAAATGGGCATTAGCATTCCATTTGTGTATGTACTCAAAGCTATGTGCCTACACTATTAGATAATGGACTCCTGCTAATAGTGGCTACAACGAGGGATAATTTCATTATCAACGGAAGGTGATTCGGTAATCACCTCGCTTACTAAGCTATGACTCACTTTGTTCTTATTTGCATGTTATGACAAGTAGCGATGACTATAGTATCGATAAGGATGCTTGTCCGATCCTCCAAAAGGACTCATATATGGTGCAAACCTAAGGGGATATTATTTTGATTGTAATTTTTAGGGTTGGGATATTGATAGATATTCGATGATATTGTAAATAAATTTTATAATTTCTTTCGTTGTATTTGTTAATGTTATATAAATTGTCTTGTACATGCTTCATTATATGATAAGTCCTTCCTGTATGAGCACAAATGTGTATGGGGTTAAGTCGGGAATTGGTCATGTTAGCATGACGTGCTCCTCGTAAATGTGTATGAGCACATTTGTGCCACACTTCCTCTCTCTCCCCCTCCCTCCCCTCTCTCTCCTCCTTGCCCTCTCCTTAACTTCCTGTCTCTCTTCCCTTTCTATCTATCTCTCTCTCCCTTGCCCTCTCCCTCTATCCCTCTCTTTCTTTACCTCTCTATATCTCTCTCCTTCTCTCTCTCACCCTCTCTCTCTCACTTGCTCCCTCTCTCGCAATCTTTTTCTCCCCTCTTTCTCCCACTTGCCCCCTTTCTCTCTCTTTCCTTTTTCTCTCACTTCCCCTCTCTCCCTCTCTATCTATCTCTCTCCCACTCTCCTACCTCTCCCTTTCTCTCTCCTTTTCCCTTTCTCTCTCTCTCACTTTCTTCCTCTCTCCCCCTCTCACACCCTCTCGTCCCTTCCTCCCTCTCCCCCTCTAACTCTCCCTTCCTCCCCCTCTTTTCATTCTTTTCTCTCTCCCTCTCACTCTCCCTCCCTCCCTCCGTCCCTACCTCCTTCACACCCCATCTCTCTCTCCCTCTCCTTCTATCCTTCCCTCTCTCTTTTTCTCTCCATCGTTCTCCCTCTTCCTATATCTCTCATCCTCTCTCATTCTCCCTCTCTCTCTTGATCTCTCACTCCCTCCTTCTCTCCATCACTCTATCTCTCCTCTCCCTCTCTCTTTCTCTATCTCTCCCCCTTTCTCTCTCTCACTACCTCTTAATTTCTCTCTCCTCCCATTTTCTCTCATTCTTTCTCCCTCTCTTCTTCTCTCTATCATTTCCTCTCCCTCCCTCTCTCCTTCTTTTCCCCTACCTAACTCTCACTCTCATGCTCTCTCTCTCTCTCTCTCTTTTCTCTTTCTAGCTCCTCCCTCCCTCCTTCCCTCCCTCCCTCTTTCCCTCTCTATCCATCTCACTCTCTCCCTATCTCCCTCTCTATCTCATTCTCTTCCCTTCCTATCTTTCTCCCTCTCTCTATCCTTCCCTCTCCTTCTCTTTCTTTCTCTCTCCCTTTCTCCCTATATCTCTCGATCACTCTCTTTTTTTCCTCTTTCTCCCTTTATCCCTCCCTCCCTCTCCCTCTTTATCTCTCCCTCTCTTTCTATCCTTCTCTTGCCCCTCTCTCTCCCTCTCACTTTCTCTCTCTCTATCGCCCTCTTTCTCCCCTCTCACTCTCTCCCGCTATCCTTCTATCTCCCCCTCCCTCTCTCTCCCTCCCTTTATCCCTTTCTCCCTCTCTCTTTCTCTTTCCCTCTACCTCCCTCCCTCCCTCCCTCTCCCTATTTCTCATTACCACTCTACCTCTCAATCTCTCTCTCCCTCTCCCTCCCTCTCCCTCTCTCCCTCTCTCATTCCTTATGCCTCTTTCTCCCTCTCTCTCTCCTCCTCGATCTCTCTCTTACCCTCTCTCCTTCTCTCTTTTTCCCTCTCTCTACTTAACTCTCCTTCCGTTTCTCCCTCCGTCCCTCTAACCCTCTCTATCCCTCTCCCTCCCCCTCCCTCTCTTTATCTCTCCCTCTCTCTCCCATACTATCTCTGTCTCTCCTCTTGCTCTCCCTCTCCCTCTCCCTCTCTCCCTTCCTCTTTCTCCTTCCTCCCTCTCTCTATTACTCTCTCTCCCCCTCCCCTCCCTCCCTCTCTACCTCTCTCCAACTCTCTCCGTCTCTCACTCCCTCTCTCCTCCCTATCTCTCCCTCCCTCTCCCCATCTCTCACTCTCTCTCTCCTCATCTCTCACTCTCTTTCCACTCTCTTTCCCTCCCTTTCTCTCCCTCTCTCCCTCTTCTTGACTCCCTCCCTTTTCACTCTCTCCCTCTCCCCATCTCTCACTCTCTCCCTCTCTCCATATCTGTCTCTTCCTTTCTCTCTCTCTCCCCTCTACCTATCCATCCCTCTATCTCTCTCTTACTCTCTCCTTCTCTCTCTCCCTTCCTCCCTCTCTCCCTCTTCCTCCCTCTCTTTATCTTTACCTCCTTTCCTCTATGCCTCCTTTTCTCTCCCTTACTTTTTTCCTTCTTTTTTCCTTCTCCCTCTCTCTATCTCTCTCCTTCCCTTTCTCTCCCACCCTCCTTCTCCCTATCTCCCTCTCTCTCCATCTATCTCTCTCCTTCCCTCCCTCTCTCTCCCTCTCTCCCTCCCTCTCTCTCTCGATCTCCCACTCTCCCTTCCTCCCTCTCTCCCGTTCACTCTCTCTCACTCCCTCTCTTCCTCTGTCTCTCTTCCTTCCATGCCCTCTCTCTCACTCTCCTACTCTCCCTCACTCCCTCTCTCTCTCCTTCCCTCTATCTCCTTCTCTCTCTCTCCCTCCCTCTCCCTCTCTCTACCCCTTCCTCACTCTCTCCCTCTCGCACTCCCTCTCTCTCTCCAACTCTCCCTCTCCCTTCCTCTCTCTATCCCTCCCCCTCTCTTCCTCTCTCTCTTCTTCTCTCTTCCACCCTCTCTCCTCCTCTCTCTTTCTCTCTCTCCCACCCTCTCTCTTCCCATCTCTCCCACCTTCTTTCCCTCCCTCACTCTCCCTTTCCCTCTCTCTCACAATCACTATTCACCGCCCTCCCATTATATCTATCCTTTTATCTATACTCCTTACTTTCCCTCCTTTTCTCTCCCTCCTTTTTTTCATCTCTACCTCTACCTCTCTCTCTCTTTCGCTCTTTCGCTCTAGATACTTCACTCTCATTCCCTTATTCTCTCTACACCTTTATCTCACTCAATTTCTCTCTTTTCTTTTATCTATCTCTCCTGCCCTCCCACTTCCCTTCCTTTCTCTTCTAATCTCTCCCTCTATCTCTCTCCCTCTCTCTCCACCTCTCACTCCCTCTCTCTAACTTTTGCTCTCTTTAACCCTTACTCTCTCCCTCTCATTTTATATCTACCTCCATCTCTCTAACTCTTGCCTTTTCCCTCTCACTTTCTCTTCCTCTCCCTCTCCCACACTCTCTCTCTCCCCCTCTCTCCCTCTTTCTTTCTCTCTCCCTCTCCCACTCTCTCCCTCTTTCTTTCTCTTTCCCTCTCTCCATTCATCTCTCTCTCTTTCTCTCTCTCCTCTATCTCTCTCCTTCTTTCTCTTCCTCTTCCTTCTCTTTCTCTCTCCCTCTCTCACTCTCTCTCTCTTTTCTTATCTCTCTCTCTGCCTCTTGGAATCTATCTCTCCCCCTCACTCTCTCTTCCTCTTTTTATCTCTCCCTTTCTCTACCTCCCTCACTCCCTCTCTCTCTTTATCCCACTCTATCCCCTCTCTCTCCCCTTTACCCTCTTTATCTATCTCTTTATCTCTCCCTTTGTCTCTCTCTCCCCCTTTCTCTCTCTCCCTCTCCCTTTCTATATCTCCCCCTCTTTCTCCTTCTCCCTCTTTCTTACTCTCCTTCTCTCACCCTCTCATTCTCTCCTTTACCCCTCTCTTCGACTCTCTCTTGGCCTTTCTCCCTCTCTCTCCCCCTCTTTCTCTTTATATTGCTCGCCCTCTCTCCATCCTTCTCTCTTCTTCTCTCTTTCTCCTTCTCTCTTGCCCTCTCTATTTCTTTTCTCCTTTCTTGCCTCTCTTTCTCTCGCACCTCTCTCTGTCTCCCTCTCCTTTTCTTTCTTTATCCCTCTCTCCCCCTCACTCTCCCTATCTCTCTCCCTCTCCCCCTCTATCTTCTCCCTCTCTCTCACTCACTTTTTATCCTCCCTCCGTACCTCTCTCTCTACCCATCTCTCTTCCCCTCCCTCTCTCCCTATCTCTCTCTCACTACCTCTCTCCCTCAATCTTCCTCTCTCGATCCCTCTCTCTCCCTCTCACTTTACCTCATTTTCCATTATTCACCCCTCTCTCTCTCTCGCTCCCTCTCCCTCTCTTTCTCTCTCCCACTAACCCCTCACTTTCTCTCTCTTTCTTTATCTCTCTCTCTCTCTCACTCTCCCTCTCTCTCTCTCCCTCTCCCTCTCACTCTCCCTCCTTTATCTCCCTCGATCCTTCTTCTCCCTCTCTCTCTCTCCCTCTTCTTCTCTCTTTCCCTCTATCTCCATCATACTCACTCATCTCCTCCTCTATATCTTTGTCCATCATTCCCTCTCCTTGTCTCTCTATCACCATCTCTTCCCTCTCCTTCCTTCCCTCCTCCTCTCTCTCTGTCTCTTTTCCTCTCTCTTCCATTCTCTATTTCTCTCTATCCCTCTCTCTCTCCTTCACTCTCTTTCTCTCTCCCTCTCTCCCTCACTCTCTCTCCCTCCCTATAGCTCTCTCTCCCTCCTCCTCTCTCCCTCTCCCTTTCTCTCTCTCCCTCTCTTAACTAAACTCTCTCTCTCCCCGCTCTTTACCTCTCTTTACCCATCTCTTACACTCTTTCTCTCCCTTCCTCTCCATCTCCCTCCTTCTCTCCCCTTCTTTCTCCCTCTTCCTCTCTTTCTACCTCCTTCCACCTCTTTCTCCCCCTCTCTCCCCTCTCTCATACCCTCTCCCTCCCTCTCTCTATGTCTCTCTCCCTTCCCCCTCTCTCCCTCCTTAACTCTTTCTCTCCTTGACTCTTTCTATATTATGTTTTCCCTCTCTTGATCATTCCCTCTCTCTCCCTCTCTCTTTCCTCTCTTCCTCCCACTCACACTCTCTCCCTCTCTCTATCTTTCTTGAGCTTTCCCTCTCCCTCCCACTCTCTCTCTCCCTCTCTTACCCTTTCCCTCTCTCTCCTCTCTCTCCCTTTCTAGCACTCTCTCCCATTATCTCTCTGCCACCTCTCTTTCTCCCCCTTCATTTCCTCTCCCTCTCTCTCTCTTACTCTTTCCCTCTCTCCCTATCTCACTCCCCCTCATCCCCTATCTGTCTACTTCTCTCCCACTTTCTCTCTTTCTCTCCCTCTCTTCCTTTCACTTTCTCTATCTATCTCCCTTACTCTCTCCCTCCCTCTCCCTCTATCTTCCACTCCCTCTCTCTCCCTCTTACTCTCTTTCTTTGCCTCTCTATCTCTATCCCTATCTCTTCCTCTCTCCTCATCTCTCTCTCGCTCTTCTCTCCCTCTCCCTCTCTCACCCTTTCTCCCTTTCTCTATATCTCTCCTCTCTTTCATTATCTCTCTTTCCTTCCCTCTCTCCCCTCTCCCACTCTCTACTTCTCAACCTCTTTCACTCCCTTTCTCTCCTTCTCTTTGTCACTCTCTTCCTCTCTCACTCTCTCCCTCTCTCTCTCCCTTTATCTTTCTCTTCATCTCTTTCTCTCTTCCTCTCTCCCTCTCTCTATATTTTCCTCTCTCCTCTCTTTCTCTCTCTTAATCTCTCCCTTTTTCTCCCTCTCCCCCTCTCTCTCTTTCTCTCTCCTCTACCCCTCCCTTTCATTCTCCCTTACTCCCCCTCTCTCTATCTTTCCCTTCCTTCTCTCTACCACATTTTCTCTCTCTCTCTCTCGGTCCCTCCCTCCCCTCCTTTTTTCCCTCTTTCTCTCTCCTTACTTTCTCTCTTTTATCCTTTCTCCCTCCCTCTCCTTCTCCCATTCTCTCCTAGTCTCTCCCTTTCCCCCTATCTCTCTCTTTCTCTTGTTTTTTACTCATCTCTCTCTTTCATTCTCTCTTTCTTTCTCTCTCCCTTACTCTCTCACTCTCTCTCATAATCTTTGCCACACTCCCTTCTATCTCCCTCTCCTTTATCCCTCCTTATCTTTCTCTCTCCCTCTCTCATTCTCCCTCCTTCTCCCGCCCCTTCTTTCTTCTTCTCTCTTTCTTACTCCTCCATTCTCTCCCTTTCCCTATCTCCCTCTCCCTTTTTCTCTCAATTCCTCTCCCTCTCTCTCCCTCCCTTCTCTCTCCCCCTTCTCCCTCTCCCTCTCTCTCTCCTTTCTCTCTCCCACTCTCTCCCTCTCTCCCTTCTCTCCTCTCTCTCCTTGTCTCCCTCTCCCACACCCTCTCTCCTTCTTTCACTCTTTTTGTCTCTCTCCTACTCTCACACTCTCTCTTCTTATATATATATATCACTCCCTCTCTCCCTCTCTTCCCTCTTTAACCCTCTTTGACACTATCTCTCTCTCCCTTTTTCTGTCTTGCCTTATTTCCACCTCTCTCTCTCTCACCCTCATTATTTCTCTCACTCTCCCCCTCGCCATCTTTCTCTCCCTCTCTCTCGCTTTAATTCTCTCTATTTCTCTCTCACCCTTGTCCACTCTTTCTTTCTCTCTCCTAATCTATTGCTCACTCTCTCTCCCTCTTTCTGGTTTCCTCTCTCTCCCTCTCTCCTTCCCTTTCTCTCCCTCACTCACACTCCCTTCATCTTGCTTCTTCACTAACTCTCCCCTCTCTCTTTCTCTCACCCTCTTTATATCTTCCTTTTTATTCTCTATATCTTTCCCTCCCGCTCCCCCTTTCTCTCCATCCCTCTCTATCTCTCTCCCTCTCCCTATCCCTCTCATGCTCTCTTTCTCTCTCCCTCTCTCCCTCTCACTCTCATACTCCTTCCCTCTCTATCTCTCTCTATGTCTTTCTCCTCCACTCTCTTATTCTTTCTCTCTGCCTTTGTCTTCCTCTCTCACTCTTCCTCTCCATCTTTTCTCATTCTCATTCTCCCTCCTCTCGCTCTCCCTCTCTCCCTCTTCCTCTTATTCTCTCTCCCTCTATCTCCCTCACTCTCACTCTATCTTCTTCTCTCTATCTCTCTTCCTCTCCCTCTCTATCATTCTCTATCCTTTTCTCTCTCCCTTTCTCTCACCCTCTCCCACCCTCCCTCCCTCTCTCCCTCTCTCACCCTCTCTTACCCTCTTTCTCTATCATTCGTCCCTTTTTCTCCCTTCGACTCTTTCCCTCTCTCCTCCTCTCTCTTCCCCCCTCTCTCTCTCTCTTTATCTCCCACTCTCTCCTCCCTCTCTCCCCATTCCTCTCCCCCTCTCTCACTCCTCCTTTCTCCTTTCTTTTCTCTCCCTTCCTCTCCCTCTTCCTCCCTCTCTCCCTCTCTCTTTCCTTCTCCCTCTCTCCTCTACTCTCTTCCTTTCTCTCTTCCTAACTCTTTCTCTCCTTGAATCTTTCTCTATTATGTTATCCCTCTCTCAATCTTTCCCTCTCTTTCTCCCTCTCCCTCTCTCCTCTATTGTCTTCCTTTCTCTCTTCCTAACTCTTTCTCTATTGTGTTATCCCTCTCTCTCCTCTCTCCCCTCCACTCCCACTCTCTCTCCCTCTCTCTCTTGATCTTTCCCTCTCCCTCTCACTCTCTCTCACTCTATGGGTCTTTCCCTCTCTCTCCCCCTCTAGCATTCTCTTCCACTTTCTCTCCCTCTTTTTTGGTCTTTCTCTCTATCTATTTTTCCCTGTCTTTCCTCTCCCCCTCTCTTACTCTCTCCCCGGCCCTCTCTCTATCCCTCTATCCACCTATCTTCATGTCTCTTTTTCAATGTCTCTCCCTCTTTCTCCCCCATATCCCTATCTCTCTACCTCTCTTCTATTTTCTCTCTCTTTCTTTCTTTCCCTCTCTTATTCTCACTCTCTCTTTCTATCGCCCTCGCTCTCTCCATCCCTCTCCCTTTATCTCTCACTCCTTCCACCCCTCCTTCTCTTTCTCTACTTCGTATCTCTCCCCCTCTCCCACTCTTTCTCTCTCTCTCTCTATTCATCTCTCTCTCTCCTTCTCTCCCTCTCCCTCTCTTAGCCTCTCTCCATCTCCCTCGCTCTCTCTCCCTCACTCTATATCCCTCTCTCCCCATCTCTCTCCCTCTCTCTCTCTCCCAACCTCTCACCTTCTTTTGCTCTATTTCTCTCCCTCTTTTCCTATCTCTCACTCTCTCACTCTCTTCTTGTCGTTCCTTCTATTTTTCTCTTCATCTCTTTTTCACTTCCTCTCTCTCTATATTCGCTAATCTCTCCCTCTCCCTCTCTCTCCCTCTCTCCCTCTCTCTCCTTATCTCTTCCTCTCTTCCCTTCTCTCCCAATCTCACCCTCTTTCTCCATCTCTCTTTCTCTCCTTCTCCCTCTTATTCTCCCTCTCTATTTACCTCGCCCTCTCTCCCTCTCTCTACCTTTCTTCTCTCTCTCTCTATAACACTCTATATCTCTCTCCCTCGTACTCTCTCCCTTCTGTCTTTTTCTTTTTCTCTCTCCTAACTTTCTCTCCCTTGCCCTCTCTCTCTCTTTATCTCCCTTTTCCACTCTCTCCCCTTATCTCTTTCCCCCTCTCTCCCTTTTTCTCTCCTAATCTCTCCCTCTTTTCCCTGTATCTCTTTCTCATTCTCTCTCCCTCCATATCCCTCTCCCTCTCTCTCCCTCTCTCCCTCTCCCTCTCTCTCTCTCCCTCCCCTTTTTTCTCCTTTTTTCCTTCTCTCTCCCCCTCTCCCTCTTTCTCCCTCTCCCTCTCCCCCTCTCTTTTTCCCTCCCTCCCTCTTTATCTCTCCCTTCCTCTGTCTCTTCCTCCCTCACTCCCCCCATTCCCCTCTCTCCCTCCCTCTCTCTCAACCTTTTTCTCTTTCTCTCCCTCTATCCCTCTCTCATTCCCTCTATTTCCCTCTTTCTTTCTCTCCCACTCTCTCTCCTTTTCTCTCCCTTTCTCTCCCTTGCTCTCTCTCCCTCACTCTATATCCCTCTCTCCCCCTCTCTCTCCCTACCTCTCACCCTCTTTTGCTCTATTTCTCTCCTTCTCTTCCTCTCTCTCACTCTCTCACTCTCTTCTTCTCGCTCCTTCTATTTTTCTCTTCATCTCTTTTTCACTTTCTCTCTCTATATTTGCTAATCTCTCCCTCTCCCTCTCTATCCCTCTCTCCCTTTCTCTCCTTATCTCTTCCTCTCTTCCCCTCTCTCCCAATCTCACCCTCTTTCTCCATCTCTCTTTCTCTCATTCTCCCTTTCATTCTCCCTTTCTCCCTCTCTATTTACCTCACCTTTCTCCCTCTCTCTACCTTTCTTCCCTCTCTCTCTACCACACTATCTCTCTCTCCCTCTTACTCTCTCCCTTACTATCTTTTCCTTTTTCTCTCTCCTAACTTTCTCTCCCTTGCCCTCTCTCCCTCCTCTTCCTCTCTCTTTCTCTCCTAGTCTCTCTCCTCCTTTCTCTCCTTTTTCCTCTCTCTCTCTCTCTTTATCTTCCTTTTCCACTCTCTCCCCTTATCTCTTTCCCCCTCTCTCCTTTTTCTCTCCTAATCTCTCCCTCTTCTCCCTTTATCTCTTTCCCTCCATATCTCTCTACCTCTCTCTCCCTCTCTCCCTCTCCCTCCCTTTTTTCTCCTTTTTTCCTTCTCTCTCGCCCTCTCTCTCTTCCTCTTTCTCCCTCTCCCTCTCCCACTCTCCTTTTTCCCTTCCTTCCTCTTTATCTCTCCCTTCCTCTATCTCTTCCTCCCTTACTCCCCCATTCCCCTCTCTCCCTCCCTCTCTCTCAACCTTTTTCTCTTTCTCTCCCTCTATCCCTCTCTCCCTCCCTCTATTTCTCTCTTTCTTTCTCTCCCACTCTCTCTCCCTTTCTCTCCCTCTCTCTCACTCTCTTACTCACCCTCGCTCCCCCTTTCTCTCCCTCTCTCACTTTCTCTTCCAATATATATATTGCTCATACTCTCCCTTTCTTCCCTCTCTTTGCCCCTCTTTGATCTACCTCTATCTCTCTTTTTCTCTTCCTCGCTCGATCCGTCCTATTTCCATATCTCTCTTTTACCCTTATCATTTCTCTCCCTCTCTTCCTTATTTTTTCTCTCCCTCTCTCTCACTCTTACTCTTTCCCCTTCTCTCTCACCTTTTCTCCTCTCTTTCTCCCCCTCACTCTTCCTTTCTCTCCTATTCTCTTCCTCATTCTTTCTCCCTCTCTCTTGCTCCTTCTCTCTTCTTCTCTCTCCCTCTCTCTCACTCTCTCCTCTCTCTTTCCCTCTCTCCCTCCCTCATACTCCCTCTCTCTTCTTGCCTCACTAACTCTCCCTCCCTCTCTCTCTCCCTCTCCCTTTTTTATCACTCCCTCTCTCTTACTCTCTCTCTCTTTCTCTCTCCCTCTCACTCTCTTACTCTCTCTCTATATCTCTCCTTATCTCTCTCCTCTACTCTCTCCCTCCTTTTCTCTACCTCTTTCTTCCTCTCTTTCCCTCTCTTCTTCCATCTCATTCCCTCTCTCTCTCTTCCAACTCCCTCCCTCTCTTTCCCTCCCTCTCTCTCTCTTTGTTTCTCTCCCTCTTTATTTATCTCTCTCCATTTCACTCTCTCCCCCTCTCTCTCCCTCTTTCTATTTCTCTCTCCCTCTATAGCTCCCTCTCTCTGTTTCTCTCTCCTTTTATAGCTCCCTCTCTCTCTCCTTCTCTTTCTCACACTCTCCCCCACTCACACTCTCTCTTCCTCTCTCACACTTTTTCTCTCTCTCTCTCCCTATCATCCTTTTTTCTCTCTTCCTTTCTCCTTTCCCCTTTTTCCTAAAGTTTCCCTCTCTCTCTCTTCTTCTTTCTTACCCTCTCTCCCTTTTTCTTTATCCCTTTCCCTCTGCCTCTCTCTTTTTCTCCTCTCTCTTTCTCTCTCCCTTCCTATCTCTCTCCCTCTCTCTTTCTCTCTCCCGTCCTATCTCTCTCCCTCTCTATCTCTCCCATTCGCTCTCTTCCTTTCTCACCTTCTCTCTCCTTACCACTTTTCCTCTCTATCTCTCCCATTCTCACTCTTTTTCTCCCCCTCTCTCCTTGTCTCTTTATCTCCCTCTCTTTCTCTCTTTCTCTCTTTCTCCCTCTCTCTATCTCTCCCTCTCTACCTCTCCCTCTTAATCTCTCTTTCTCTCACTCTCTATCCCTCTCTCCCTCTGTTTATTACTCTCTCTCCTTGCCACTCATACCCACGCTTTACCTCTCTCTCCCCCTCTTCCTCTCTTTTTCCCTCCTATCTCTTTATCACTCTTTCCCCCTTTCTTTCTCTCTCTATCTCTCTATCTCTCTCTCCTTTTTTTCTCTCTCTAACTATGTCTCTCCCCTTTCTCTCTTTTTTTCTTCCTTCTTTCCTTGACTCTCTCTCGCCCTTTCTATTTGTCTCCTTTTCTCCCTACTCTCTGTACCCCCTCTCTCCCTCACTTTCTCCCCATTGCTCTCTCCCACTTCTTTCCTTTTCTATCCCTCTCTCTGTCTATCTCTACCTCCTTATCTCCCTCTTGCTCAATCCCTTTCTCTCTCTCTCTCCCTCTCTTTCTTTGTCTTCTTCTCTCTTTCGATATATGAATCTCTTTCTCCTTCTTCCTATCTCTCTCCCACTCTTACTCTCTCTTTCTCTCACACCCACTTTCTCTCTCTCTCTATTATCTGTCTCTCTCTCCCCTTTTTTCTCCCTTAATATTTCTCTCCCCCTCTTTCTCACACTCTCCTCTCCCTCCCTCTCTTCATTATTTCCTTTTGTTTCCCTCTTTTCTCCCTTAATATCTCTCTCCTTTTCTCTTTATCCATCTCTCTTTCCCTCTCCCTCGCTCACCCTTCTTATTTCTCTCCCTCTTTGTCCCTCTCTATCCACTCTTTAACTCTCCCTCACTATTCTTCACTCTCTTCCTCACTCTTTCTCCCTATCTCTCTCCCTCTCTATATTTCTCTCCCCTCTACCTCCCTCCCTCTCTCTCTCCCCCT
This sequence comes from Dovyalis caffra, assembly GCA_963924115.1. Classification (NCBI taxonomy): domain Eukaryota; kingdom Viridiplantae; phylum Streptophyta; class Magnoliopsida; order Malpighiales; family Salicaceae; genus Dovyalis; species Dovyalis caffra. Next base: position 58,527 of record CAWUPB010000514.1, on the reverse strand, counting down.
CTCTCTCTTCCTCTATTTATGTCCCTTCTATCTCTCCCTCACTCTATCCTTCTCTCTCCCCTCTTTCTCCCTCTTCCTCTCTCCTTGTATCTCCCTCTCTCCACCTCTCTCTCCCTTTCTGTCCCTCTCTAACTCCCTCTCTGTCCCTCCCTCTTTATCTTTTCGTCTCTCCCTCCCTCTCTCTCTCCCTCCTCTCACTACCTCTCTCCCTATCCCTCTTTCTCTCTTCCTCTCCCTTATTTTCCCTCTCCCTCTTCCTATCCCTCTCTCCCTCTCTGCCTCTATTTCTTTTCTCTCTCTCCCTCTATATATATATATATCTCCCTCCCTCTTCTCTCTCACCCTACCTTTGTCCCTCTCTCTCTCCTTAAAGAGAAGTAGAGAGAGAGTGAGAGAGAGAGATACAAAGACAGAGAGGGAAAGAAGAAGAGAAATTGAGAGGGTGAGAGAAAGATATAGATTGAGGGGAAGAGAGGGAGATAAAGAGAGGAAGAGAAATAGGAAAGGCAAGAGAAAGAGGGAAAGAGAAAAGAGAGAGAGAGATTGAGGATGAGAGAGGGTGAGAGAGGGAGAGGGAGAGAGGGAGTGAGGGGGAGAGGGAGAGAAAGAAAGGGAGAGAGGAAGGTAAAAAGAGAGGGAGAGAGTGAAAGAGGGAGAAAGAGGGAAAGAGAAAGGGTAGAGAGAGGAAAGGAAGGTGGAAAGAGAGATAGCACAAGAGAGAGAAAGGTAGAAAAGGGAGAGAGGGAGAGGAAAGGAGATAGAAGAGGGAGAGACAGGGAGTGGGAGAGAAGGAAAAGGGAGAGGGAGAGGGAGAGGGAGAAGGAGAGAGATAAAGAGAGAGGGTGAGAGAGTGAGAGTGAGGGATGGTGAGAGAGACAAAGAGCTAGAGGGAGGAAGAGAGAGGGAGGAAGAGAGAGGGAGGGAGAGAGAGAGAAGGAGAGATGGAGAAAGGGAGAAAGATAGATAGAGAAGGAGAGAGAGAGGGAGAGAGGGAGAGAGTGGCAGTGAGTAAAGAGAGAGGGGAAGAGGGAGAGAGAGGGAGAAAGCAAGTGAGAGAGAGAGGGGAATAAGGATAGGGGAAAGAGAGGTAGAGTGGGAGAGTGGGGGAGAGAGTGATAAAGAAAGGGAGAGGGGGAGAGAGATGGAAAGAAAGAAGGAGAGAAGCATAAAGAAAGAGGGAGTAGAAGGGAGAAAGAGAAAGAGAGAGAGAAAGAATGAGAAAGATTGGGAGAGAGAGGAAGAAAGGGAGAGAGAGAGGAAGAGGGAGGGGAAAAGAGGGTGAGAAATATAGAGAGGGGAAAAAGAGGGAGAGAGGGGAGAGATAAAGGAAGGAGGAGAGAGAGGGTAAAGAAGCTAAAGGAAGAGAGAAAGAGAAAAAGAAGGAGAAGGGAGAGACAGGAAAGAGAGTGGGAGGGAGAGGGAGAGAGGGAGAGGGATAAAGAGTGAGGGAGAGGGATAAAGAGTGAGAGAGAGGGAGCGCATGAGGGATGGAGAGAAGGGGAGAGAAAGGAAAGAGGGAGATATATATAGAGAGGGAGAGAGAGAGGAAAGAGAGAGAGAGACAAGACAAAAGAGAGCTAAAGGAAAGGAGATATAGGGAGAGGCGAGAGAGAGGGAGAGGGAGAGAGGGAGAGAGAAAAGGAGAGGAGGAGAGGGAAAGAGACATAGAGGGGAGAGAGGAGAGAGAGCAAAAGGGAGAGAAAGAAAGAGAGAGAGAGTAAGGAAGAGGCAGCAAGAGGGAGAAAGTGAGAGTGAGAAAGAGAGAGAGAGGGAGAGAGAAAGGGGAGGGGTGAGAGAGCTAGAGAGGGAGGGAGAAAAAGTGAGAGGGGGAGAGATATTATGGGAGAGAGATAAAGATGAAGAGGGAAGAGGGGAGAGATATTATAGGAGAGAGAAAAGATGAAAAGGGAAAGAGGGGGAGCAAGCGAGAGAGGTAGAAAGGAAGAGAGGGAGAGAGGAAAGAGAGAGGATATAGGAGAGAGAAGGAGAAAAAGATAGGGGGTAGGAGACGAGGAGAAAAGTGAGATGGGGGGAGAGAGGGTGGGAGAGAGGGAAGGTGAGATAGAGTAGGAGAGAGAGGGTGAGAGAGAAAGAGGATGAGGGAGAGACAGGGAGAGTGAGAGGGGAAGAGAGAACTAAAAGGAGGGATAGAGAGGGATGGAGAGATAGAGTGGGAGTGAGAGAGAGGAAGAGAGAGATTAAGGAAAAGAGATAGAGAGGGAGATAAAAGGGAGAGAGAGGGAGAGGGAGAGATAAGGAGAGAGAGGAAGATGGATAGGGCAAGAAAGAGAGAGGGAGAGAGATGGAAAGGGAGAGAAAGAAATAAAAAGATGAAGGGAGAGGCGGAGGGAGAGGAAAACGAGGGAAAAGGATGGAGAGAGGGAAAGAGATAGAGGGAGGGAGGAAATGAGAGGGAGTAGGAGAGTTAAAGGGGAAGGAGAGTGAGAAAAGGAGAGAGGGAGAGACAGATAGAGGGGTGAGGAGGAGAACTAGTATGAGGGATAGAGAGTGAGAGGGAGAGGGAAAGACGAAGGAGAGAGTGGGAGAGAGAAATAAATAGTGAGGGAGAGAAAATGTGAGAGAGCAATAAAGGGGAGGAAGGGAGGGAGATAAGAAGGGAGGGGAGGGAGAGAGAGAGGGAAACATGGGGAGAATAGAGAAAGAAAGAGGAAAAGGGATAAAGAGTAGAAGGAGAGAGAGTAAGAGAGATAAGAGGGAGAGGGGAAGAGAGATGGAAAGGGAGTAAGGGATAGAGAGGGAGAGAGAGAAAGAGGGAAAGAAATAGAGAGGATGAGAGAGAGAGAGAGAGAAGGAAAAGGGAGAGAGGGAGGGGAGGGGTAAATTAGGATGGAGGGAGAGAGAGGGAGATGGGGAGAGGGAGAGATGGAGAGAGAGGTCGAGGAGGGAGGGAGAGGGAGAGAAATAGAGAGGATAAGAGAGAGAGAGAGAGAGGGAGAGAGAGAGGAGAGAGGTAGGGGGAGGGAGGTAGATAAGGAGGTAGATAGGGAGGAAGGGAGAGAGAGGGAGAGGAGGGGAGATATAAAGAGGGAAAGTTGGAGAGAGAGGCTAGGAGGGAGAGAGAGAGGGGGAGAGAGAAAGGGAGAGAGGGGGAGAGAGAAAGGGAGAGAGGGAGGGCGAGGAAGAAAGGAGAAAAAGGAGAAAGAACGAAAGAGAGACAAAGAGAGAGCGAGAGAGAGAGATGGACGGATAGAGAGAGAGGGAGAGAGGGAGAAAGGGAAAGTGAGAGAGGGGGAGTGAGAGAGGGAGAGAAAGGGAGAGGGAAGAGAGAGAAAGAAAAAGAGAGGGAGAAGGAGATAGAGATAGAAAAGGAGATGGAGAGAGAGGGAGATGAAGAAAGGTAAGAGAGATGGAAAAAAGGTGAGAGATAACGAGAGAAAAATAGATAGTGAGAGAGATATAGGGGGACAAAGGGTGAGAGAGAGACATTGATAGAGAGGGAGGGAGGGAGGAAGAGAGGGAGATAACGAAGAAGAGAGAGGGGAAGGAGGAGAGGGAGGGAGTGGGAGAGAGAGGGAAAGAGAGAGAGAGAAAAAGATATTGAGAGAGATAGAGGGAGGGAGATAGAGATAAAGAGAGAGGGAGAGGGAGAGGGAGAGGGAGAGATAAGGTATAGGAAGAAAGAGAGAGGGGAAAGAGAGGGAAGGAAGAGAAAGAGGGAGAGAGGGGGAGGAGAGGGAGAGAAGGAGAGAGAAAGAGATGGTGAGATAAAGAGAGGGAGAGAGAAAGAGAAGGGAGAGATAGAGAGAGAGAGGGAGAGAGAAAGGGAGTGAGATAAGGAGAGGGAGAGAAAGGGAGAGGAAGAAAGGGAGAGAAAGGGTGAGGAAGAGAGGGAGAGAAAGGGAGAGGGAGAGAAAGGGAACGAGAGTGAGAGAGGGAGAGTAAGAGAAAATGAGAGGAAGAGTGGGAGAAAGAGGGAGAAAAGGACGAAGGAGAGTGAGAAACTCAAGGGGATAGAGAAGGAGAGAGGGATTGAAAGAGGGAGGGAGAGGAAGAGGGAAAGGTAGAGAGATAAATAGGGAGAGAGGGAGAGAGAGAGGAAGAGAGGGAGAGATAGAGAGGGAGCGAGAGAAGGAAAGTGTGAGGGTGAGAGAGTGCATGATAGAGAGAGTCAAGGAGTGAGAGAGGTAGATGAGTGGTGATTGAGGAATAGAGAGGGACATAGAGAGGTGGAGAGGGATAAATGGTACAAGAGAGAGAAAAGGTGTGGCGCCCCCTCCCCGACCCACTTGCTATCTACCTAAAAGGAGTGGCTTGGTGAGGAGCGTGTCATGCGGACATGTCTAACCCGACTTAAACCCTATTATGTATATGCTTGGTATAGTAACAACATATTACATATTGAACTATGTACAATACAAATTACTAGACAAGAATATTCACGAGCGAAGAAATTACAATTTATTTACAATGCCTTTTAAATATTTACGGACACCCCAACACCGAATTACAATCAAAATAACATCCCCTTAGGCTTGCATCATATATAAGCTTTTTTGGAGGATCCGATAATGTCCTTATCGATGCTATAGTCATCGTTACTTGTCATAACATGCAAATAACAATGAGGTAAGCTGAAGCTTAGTAAGTAGGGTGATGCATGTGATATATAATGCCTTTCGACTTCCCACTATACTCATCAATTTTAATTCCAGGTACCTTGGGTATTAGTAAGTCTACTCTATTTTTAACCCATATGATTCCCGAATCACCTTCTGCTAACAATGGAATTTTTCTTTGTTGAAGCCACTATTAGTTAGAGTCCATCTCCCAACAGTGCGGGCACACAACTTAGAGTATGGACACGGCTAGACCACTAATACCCATTTATTTCTATTAGGTTACTAGACCTATTCATACAACCCACTTTCAACGAATTGATTCTTTCTCGGTCCATCCCTAACACATGTACATGATGCATATGATGCTATGATTATTGTATTAAGGATACTAGGGTACCAAACCCTACACCATTATTCCACCCCCGATATCTAACCCACACGGGGTCATACGTTCACTTCATCGCAACGTTCACCTAATTCGGTTTAAACACCGAGGTTGATATTTGTTGAGTTGTGAATGTAATTCGCATGAAGATATTTTTTTCTACTTCATTTGGTATGTTTAGATATTAATTCATTCTACATTCGATTTATGTGGTTTTTGAAGTTTGGAATTAATTAAAACATGTTATGGTGTAACATACTCTTTTTTCCTCGAATTTAACACTTTTTTAGGCGAGTTAGGCTCCTAAAAATGTTAAGTCAAATTTTCTATTTCTCTTCATGATCTTAACTTTCTAGCATTATTTTTATCCTTATTTGGGGCATAATTGAATTAGTAACTACCAAATTGATTAATGAAACCAAAAACCCCCCATTTTTTCCAAGCTTGGCCGAATGGTCCCTAAATTAGCAAGAAATTTATCTTTGTTTTTATATGACTTTTCTTTTCCTTTATTTTTGAAAAACTAACTAAACCAAGTCTTAAGTACCAATGGAAGTCCATTTTCACCATTCTTGGGCAAATATGGCTATAGGAAAATCCTAAAAGTCCATCTTTTCTTCCTTCCTATTCTACCTTGTCTAAGTCCATATCAATCCTAAATTAATCTACCAAGTTTCGGACAAACCCAATTCCATCATTCACATCCACCAAAACATAAATCTAGCTATATACAAGGCTTTCTAAGCTTTAACAAATAACCACACAACTAACCATCACAATCAAACCATAGCAATTACCAATCAAGGAACAACCTAACCAACACAATCAAGCCAACAAAACACATCATAACATAAACACAAGCTTAACCAATTACAATAACATCAATTAAATGGCATAAAGAACTAAAGAAACCCACTTACTTAGATAGATTTGATTAGGATTTTTCCCTAGCTTTTCCTCTTTTTATTTCCTTCCTTCCCTTTCTTTTCTTTTTCTCTTTTTCCTTACCATGACTTTCTCTCCCTTTTCTCACAAATGGGTTTTTCTCTCTTCCTTTGAGTTCTACGGTTTTAGCCTAAAATTTTTAGCCATCTTCCTATTTTACTAAAATATATAATTGCTTTTCTTTCCCATAAATCCAAGGTTACAAGTGTCTCAAACCAATTTAACAAAGTGTAAGGCAATTGGGTGAGTCATGGGACAAGTGGCGGGTTTGAATGGTTTTAGGGGTGAGTTGGCTTCCAAGCATTTAATTAAGGTGCTTAGGTGTCTAATGGTCAACCAACTAGATAATTAGGCTAACTAATTCTTCAATCTAATTTGGTTCTAGTAACAAAGTTCCTTACGCTAGCTTAGCTCCATTCATACACATACACCTCAAATCCGATTGTGGTAGTCGTATTACGGGGTAGCCCCTTATCAAGCAACAACATCCCATTTCTGGACACAATTAAATCTATAATTTTTATATTAGAAACAAGATATATTAATTAAAAAGACTTCCAAATTTTAGGTTAAAATACCAATCACATGATTAATAACATAATTTTGAAGTTTAAGGATCAATCTGTCTAGTAGTAGTTCATCTAGAACAGTATATACTAAAATGAGCATAACCTTTTCTATATAAACCTAATAAGAAAAATATTTTATAGAGGGATATTTCATACATATATCAATAACTTTTATTCTTTAAGCTTTTCCCAAAAATCAACCTAAAGTCCTTGAATAGTCCACACAAAATTCGAATGAGAATCTAATTCTCAAAAACACCGATTTTGCTTACATGATTCCTGTAACAGTTAAACCAGTAATCTCAAGCACAATAGCTTTAATTTAACACACATCATATGTTTTGAGCATTAATTTCTTATGGTGTCATGAAGATTACACGTACCAAAAAATTTTTCGACATTCTTCTCCCTAATTAATTCGGTAATTTCCTCCTAAAAATTGTCCAACTTTCCCTTGCGTTAGAATCCTTTTCTCACTTGTATGATATGTTCTAGGTATTTAGGAATACAAAATAACACATTCTACCACACTCGGATGTAGTATATATATTCCAAAATGTTTATATTTATAGTTAAGAATGTTCACGGAGGTTACATTTCTCTCCCCAGTAAAAGAAATTTTATCCTCAAAATTGACTTATTCGAAAAACTCGAGTATTTATCTCGTCTTTTCTTCCTCCCGTTCCTAGTTCATTTCCTCAAGGTTATAATTTTTCCATAAGACTTTAACTAGACTAATCTCCTTATTCCTTAACTATTGGACCTCGCTTATTAAGAATTTGGATTGGTCTTTCTTCATACGTTAAATCTGGAGTGAGATTTGGTGGCTTTGTCTCGAGAATTTGACTTGGCACTCCTACGTACTTCCTTAGCATGGAAAAATGGAATACATTATGTACTCTCACTAACGATGGTGGCGGTAATAGGAATAGGTCTTATCGTTTACTCGATCCGAGTATTTCAAAAGGTCCAATGTATCGCAAACGTAACTTCCTCTTTTACCAAATTGTAGTATGCCCTTCATCAATGAAACTTTTAAGAATACATAGTCACCAACTATAAACTCTAGATCCTTCTTCCTCTTATTAGTGTAGCTTTTCTATCTCGCTGTGAGTTGTTTTCATCCATTGATAGATCTTTTCCACCAATTTAGTCATTTTCTACACCGAACTTCGGTCCCAACAACTTCCTTTCCCCTATATCATCCCAATGCATGGGAGATTTACATTGTTGCCCATACAAAGCTTTATAAGGAGGCATCCCAATTGAAGCTTGGTAGCAATTGTTATATGTAAATTCAACTAAGCGTACGTATCTCTCCCATTTTTTGGACTAATCTAGAACGCATGCTCACAGCATATCTTCCAAAATCTGAATCATTTGTTTGGATTGTCCATCATTTTGTGGATGATAAGCCATGCTAAAGTTTAGCTTCATACTCATGGCCCTATGTAGACTCTTCCAAAATGCGATAGTGAATGCGGGATCTCGATCTACATAATTGAAATCGAATCGCATGTATTCTTACAATTTCATCAATGTACAACTAGGCATACTCGGTTTGTAGGTGGTTTTGACTAGAAGAAAATGCATCGATTTGGTTAGCCAATCTACAAGCACCCGGATAGCATCCGACCCTCTTTTTGACCTTGGCAATTCCATGATGAAATTCATTGTTATATGCTCTCATTGCGATTTGGGAATTGCCAACGATTTTAATATTCCTAAAGACCTTTAGTGTTCGCCTTTACTCGTTGACAAATCTAACATTTGGCCATAAAATTAGCTACATCCTTCTTTATTCCAAGCCACCAATAAATTCTTTGCAAGTCCTAGTACATCTTCGTGCCTCCCGAGTGTATCGAATAAGGAGTTGCTCACGTTTCTTTTAGTATGTCTTCTTTCACATCTTCCACCAAAGGAACCCACAACCTTCTTTTAAATCTAATTATGTCTTTGTTATCCATTAAAAAATCGAATTCCTTCCCAGCCTTCATGTTTTTCTTCAATTCACTCGTGTTTTCATCCGTTTGTTGCCCTATCCGAATCCTTTCCTGCAGAGTGGGCTGGACTACCAAAATAGATAAAATGCTCTTACGACTTACTAAAATTATCTCTAGTTTTAGCTTTTGTAGGTTTTTCACTAACGATGACTAGATTACCTATATCATTGCTATCAATTTTCTACTTAAGGCATTGGCAACAACTTTAGCTTTGCCTAGGTGATAATTGATCATATAGTCATAATCCTTCACCAGCTCTAACCACCTTCTTTATCTCATGTTCAGCTCCTTTTATGTAAATATATATCATAAGCTTTTATGATCCGATATATCTCACACTTGACTCCATATAAATAGTGTCTCCGCATTTTTAGGGCAAAGACTATTGATGCTAGTTCTAGATCATGCGTCGAATAATTTCATTCATATTCCTTCAGCTACGATATTAGTCAATCGAAACGTCATTACTAGGAACTTATAATGGTTGTATGTCATCCTAAATGTTGTTTTCTTCACATCCTTCGATCTAACCCTCGATTGGTGATACTCGGATTGTAAGTCTATTTTGGAAAACACTACTCGCTCCTTGCAATTGATCGAATAAATCATTAATCCGGGGTAATGGGTACTTATTATTAATCGTCATCATATTCAACCCTCGATAGTCAATACATAGCCTTAGACTACCGTCATTCTTTTTCACGAACGAGTATCGAGCTCCTAAGGTGAGGAACTAGAGCGTATGAGTTCCTTGTGCGGTAAGTCTTGTAGTTACACCTTCGACTCTTTCAACTCAATTGGTGCCATCCTATAAGGAGTTTTAGAAATTGGAGTCATGCCCAACTCTAGATCAATCTCAAATTCTATCTCCCTCTCCAAGTGGTAACGTAGTCAAACTTTCTAGAAATACATCTAAATACTCCCTTTCTACTTCTATATCTCTTAGTTTTGACTTTTGTTCCACCCGACTATCCACCACGTATGCTAAGTACCCCTACACCCTTTTTCTAGCATCTTTCTAGCCTTTATGGCCAAAATGACTAGCACGGCTCAAAACTTCTTATCAACCTTAAACTCTAATGACTGATTTCCGTGTAGGTCAAATGTTACCCTTCGACCTCAATAATCGATGGTGGCACCATGCCTCATTAACTAGTCCATTCCTATAATTAAATCAAAATCTTAGAGATCCAATACTATCAAGTCAGCCCCTAAGCCCCTATCCTCAATCTATATAGGACACTCGCTTGACTAGGCTTATCGATTCCATAAGTTCTTGAGAAGGGACTACTATCAATCAAAACATAAACAATCGAGCCAAGGATTGAGACATTATCATAAATTACTATCGTGTCCCTCTTGTCAGCCTCCTCTTGGGTTATTATGTAAACCCGAGTAGGTACCCTCCTCGAATTTGATTTCTGCACCCGAGGACAATTGTAGGATATGTGTCTTAGCTTGTGGCATACAAAACAAGTTCTTACATCCAATGACATTCCCCGGTATGAAATCTCCCACATCTATTGCATCGAGGTCGATTATCCATCATTGGTCGTAATTGATTGCCCATCATTGGTCTCGATTGACTATTCGAACTAGTCTTGGAGCATATGATGCGGATCTAGTAATTCGTGCATCTCTTGATCCACCACCCCGATTAAAATTTCTAAGTGGAAATCGTCTTAATGGTCCGGACGAAGAGGTTCTCATTTTAAATGCTTGCTCTTTTATTGTAACTCCTTAGTAATCTTCTTTTGATCTTTATCTACCAACATCACCATATCCACCATTTCCGGAAAGGTGTGGGCGGTAAACATCCGTACCATGCTCCCCACTCTTAGGTTTAACCCTCGCTAAGAATCAATTTCTTTTCAAATTTTCATCCCTAGTGATGAATGGGGCGAATCTACACCCTTGTTTAAATTTTCATATATATTCACCCATCGATATTCCATCTTGCTTTAGTTCTAGGAAGTCTTGAATCTTCTTAGCCCTCACATATGTAGTAAAGTATTTATTGTAGAAGACCTCCTTAAAACTTCCCGAGTTAAGGTAAGCATGTCCACCGTCAGTCATGCACTCTCCCACCATGTGCGGGCATCCTTAGTTAGCATAAAGATGGCACACGATACTCACTCATTATTGGTAAATTGTAAGTATTTGAATATCGCTTCTAAAAACTTAATCCATTCCTCTCGCTATCATTAGGTTAACACCCTTGAAGAATTCTTGAGGATACACTTTATGAAACCTCTACATTGTATCATTCCTTTACTCGGGGCGGTGGAGGTAGGGTCGTCGATGCATGGCTAAGAGCTATCTCATATGCTCTGCATGGACTTCTTACTATTGTTGCATTACTTGGTGCTTGTGATGCCCCCTCCCTAACCACTTGCTAATGACCCAAAAGGAGTGGCTAGGCGAGGAGCACATCACGCCGATACATTTAAACTTACTCCTAACTTTGTTATGCTTTAATTTAAAAGACTAATATTATATGGCATCTTAAGATGAAATAAATATGCATAACATGAATTAAATAGTTACAGGTAGTAATAAGTTTCTTCCTCAACCCCTAAAATTACAAACAACATAAAAACTAATATACGGTGCTGCACATGAGCTAGTTAGGAGGATCCAACTGCGTCCATACCATACTATCTTTTTCCTGTTACAACATGAAAATAATAATAGAATGAGTCGAAGCTTATTAAGTAGGGTGATTCACGTGATATGCAATGAAGTTCGTTTTCCATTCTACATATCCATTTTTAATCCGGGTACCCTAGGTATTACCAAGTTCGTGCATTCCAACTCTCGATGATTGTGTTATCACCTACTCGCTCTATTACTCTCTCTTAGTGATCTCATTATCACTTACTACTAGCAATAGATATACCCCTCGTTGTAGAACACGGTTAGTGGAATTACCCCTTGCTTAACGGTGTTAGTAATAGAGCATGCACATGGTTTCTTGCTATTACGCATTTCATCAAATTCGATTTTAAAATCATATCGGTGCTTCTCCTAATGATCCGTCTAGTTTCCTTTCCATCCGTAATGCACATGATGCATATGATGTTACATGTATCGTGTCAAACATAACCAACCAATACAGGATTCGATTTCATACATTCTCATAGGTCCAACCCACACTGGGTTTTGGGCATACTCTTATCCCTTATCATCATGAAATATTTTCATAGATCGAAGCCACATAGGGTTTCTCAAGCTTTAACAATTCACACCAACCATCCTTACCTATTCCATATTACCAAACAATGATATTCCAACCAAGCATAACAATACTAACACATTAAAATAATACAAGGTAACATAATTATCCCCCTTATCTTCATACTTCCCCTGTTAAAGTGAAATACCAACATATGGTATTGGTTGAATTATAGGTCGAATTATGTGTGCAAATACTTCACTTTTCTTTTTTTTAGTAACTTAAATTGTTAAGTCATTGTATTATTGAGTTGCATAATTACTCGTATTTACATCAACTTTTAAATATATTAAAGTATACTTTTCTATCTTTATTTTCTATCTATTTGAGCCTAATAGACCATTTATTACATTATCTTATTGAAAGAAATGGAAATCGAGCAAGTATGGAACAAAAAGGGTGACTTGTAAGTGACCAATGAATTACACGGGCAAGGACACACCCGTGTGAGAGGCCGTGTAACTCTCCGACTTGAAGAAAACATATTTCTTTATTACACGGGCAAGGACACGCTCGTGTCGGAGGCCATGTAACTCTCCGTCTTAAAGAAAAACACATTTTGACATTACACGGGCAAGGACACACCCGTGTGGGAGGTCGTGTAACTCTCCGACTTCAAGAAAAACACATTTTGACACTACATGGGCAAGGACACACCCGTGTGAGAGGTCGTGTAACTCTCCGACTTGAAAAGTTGCTTATGAAAACCCTAAGTTTCGTTTTTCTTTCCTTCCTACTCTATTTTATTCAAGTCCAAACCAATCCCAAGTTCACCCACCATGTTTTAGTCAAGCAATTCCATTAATCACACCCTTTCATATATGTATCTATTAAATACAAAACCATCAAAACTCACCAAATCATCATACAAATAACCATCACAATCAAACCATTATCAATTATCAATCATGGAACAACCTAACAAACATAATCAAACCAACAAACACATCACAACACACAACGAAGCTTAACCATTTACAATAACATCACTTGTATGGCATAAAGAAATAAAGAAAACCCACTTACTTAGATGGATTTGAGTAGGACTTTTCCTTAGCTTTTCCTTTCCTTTTCTTCTTTCTTTCTTTCCTCTCTTTTCTCTCTTTCTTTGCCTTATTTATGCTCCTCTCAATTACGGTTTTCTCTCTTTTGGCGATTAATAATACCTTTCCAAAAAAATCTCTGCCATTCCCTCTTGTTCTCTATATATATGTCTTCCCTTGCTTTGCATTAAATAGGCCTCTAAGTGTCTTGAAGTAATTGGACAAAGTGTAAAGTATATGGGTGAGTCATGGTGAAGGTGGCAGGTTGAGGTGGCTAATTGGTGAGTTGGCTTTCATGCCTTTAATTCAAGTGCTTAGGTGTATAATTAAGCTAACTAAGTAATTCAACTAAAAAAGTCCCTTACTAACTTATTTTCATCAGCCAACATTTCTTTCCCACTAAAAATTCAGAATTTCGTTTCCCAAAATTCCAGCAGTTGTTTCATCAAAACCCAATTGTACTACAATGGACATAACTCGTTATTTATAAATCTAAAAATTATGAATTTTTAAATAGAGATATTAGACACATAGACAAAAAAACCTTTATTCTTTAAGTGTTATCCAAAAATCACTCTAAAGTCCTCAAATAAATCACACAAAATTCGGAAAGAATATAGGCCTTAAAACACCGATTTTGCATAATTGATTTTTTTAAGAATTAGACCATTAATCTCAAACATAATAACTTTAATTGAACATAATTCACACATTGCAAGCATTAATTTCTCATGGTGAAATGACAATTATACTTACACTTAATATATGTATATATAGAAACAATCTAATACACGCTGCGCTACGGGTAAAGATTTTTACTGGGGTGACAATTCTCCCCTCCTTAAAAGAAATTTCATCCTTGAAATTGATTCATTTGAATAATGTGGGGTATTTATCTTTCATTTCTTCTTCACATTCCCAAGTCATTTCTTCGAGGTTATGGTTTTTCCATAAAACCTTAACTAACTTGATCTCCTTATTCTTCAACCGTTTGACCTATCGATCGAGAATCCGGATCGGTCTCTCTTCATACGTTAAACCCGAAGTAAGAGTCAACGGTTCTATATTCAAAATTTGACTCGGCTCTCTAACACACTTCCTTTTTATAGACGCATGAAATACATTGTGTACTCCAGCTAAGGACGGTGGTAGCAACACACGATATGCTCTATCTCTTACCGGATCCAAGTATCTCGAATCATCCTATGTATCGTGAGCTTAGCTTTCATTTGTTCCCAAATTGTAATATGCCCTTCATCGGTGAAACTGGTAGAAATACATAATCATCGATCATGAACTCTAGATCCTTCCTCCTTTTGTCGGCATAACTCTTTTATCTCGCTTTGAGCTACTTGTATCCATTAATGAATCCGGCCTACCACTTTGGCTATCTCGTCGTACCATTTTGGGTTCTAGCAACTTTCTTTCTCCTATTTTATCCTAACACATGGGAGATCTACCACTTATCGATACTATAGTCACTACTACCCGTCATAACATGTAAATAAAAACGAGGTGAGTCGAAGCTTAGTAAGTGTGGGTGATGCACATGATATGCAATGCCTTTCCGACTTTCCACCATACTCATAAATTTTAATTCCAAGTACCTTAGGTATTAGCAAGTCTACTCTATTTTTAATCCAAGTGATTACCGAATCCCCTTTTGCTAACAATGAAATTATCCCTCATTGTAGCCATTGTTCACGGGAGTCCATCGTTTAACAATGCAGGCACACGACTTAGAGTACACACATAGTTGGACCGCTAATACCTATTTATTTCTATTAAGTTACTAGACCTATTCATACAACCCATTTTCAACCAATTGATTCTTTCTCGATCCGTCCTCGACACATGTACATGATGTATGTGATGCTATGATTACTCGTATTAAGGATACTTGGGTACCAAACCCTACACCATTATTCTATCCCCGATATCTAACCCACACAGGGTCATACATTCACTTCATCGCAACATTCATCTAATTAGGTTGAAACGTCAATGGTTGATATTTGTCGAGCTATGAATTTAATTCGCATGAAGATATTTTTCTTCCGCTTCATTTTGTATGTTTAGATATTAATTCGTTCTACATTCTATTTATGTGGTCTTTGATGTTTTGAATTAATTAAAACATGTTATGGAGTAACGTACCCTTTTTTCTCCCTCGAATTTAACACTTTTTGGGCGAGTTAGGCTCCTAAAAATGTTAAGTCAAATTTTCAATTTCTCTTTGCGATCTTACCTTTCTAATGTTATTTTTATCCTTATTTGGGGCCTAATTGAATTAGTAATTGCCCAATTGATTTAGTGAAACCCAAAACCCCCATTTTCCCCAAGCTTGGCCGAATGGTCCGTAAATTGGCAAGAAATTTGTCTTTATTTTTATATGACTTTCCTTTTTCTTTTTTTTTTTTTGAAAAACTAACTAAACCCAGTCTTAAGTACCAAAGGAAGCCCATTTTCACCATTCTTGGCTGAATATGACTCTAGGAAAACCCTAAAATTCCATCTTTTCTTCCTTCCTATTTTACCTTGTCTAAGTCCATATCAATCCTAAATTAATCTACCAAGCTTCGATCAAACCCAATTCCATCATTCACATCCACCAAAACATAAATCTAGCTATATACAAGGCTTTCTAAGCTTTAACAAATAACCACACAACTAACCATCACAATCAAACCATATCAATTACCAATCATGGAACAACCTAACCAACACAATCAAGCCAAGAAAAGACATCACAACATAAACACAAGTTTAACTAATTACAATAACATCAATTAAATGGCATAAAGAACTAAAGAAACCCACTTAAATAGATTTGATTAGGATTTTTCCCTAGCTTTTCCCCTTTTTCTTTCCTTCCTTTCCATTCTTTTCTTTTCTCTCTTTCCTTGCCATGACTTTCTCTCCCTTTTGTCACAAATGGGTTTTTCTCTCCTCCTTTGGGTGCTATTATTTTGGCCTAAAATTTTCAGCCACCTTCCCATTTTACTAAAATATATACTTATTTTTATTTCCCATAAATCAAGGTTAAAAGTGTCTCAAAGCGATTTAACAAAGTGTAAGGCAATTGGGTGAATCATGGGACAAATGGCGAGTTTGAATGGGTTTAGGGGCGAGTTGGCTTCCAAGGATTTAATTAAGGTGCTTAGGTGTCTAATGGTCAACCAACTAGATAATTAGGCTAAGTAAGTCTTCAAAATAATTTGGTTCTATTGAAAAAGCGCCTTAAGCTAGTTTAGTTCTAGTCATACACATACACCTCAAAGTCGATTGTAGTAGTCGTATTATAGGACGACCCCTTATCAAGCAATAACGTCACATTTCTGGACACAATTAAATCCTATAATTTTTATATTAGAAACTAGATATATTAATGCAAAACACATCCAAAAGTTAAGGTTAAAATACCAATCACATGATTAATAACATAATTTTGAAGTTTAAGGATCAATCTGTCTAGTAGTAGTTCATCTAGAACAAGTATATACTAAAATGGGCATAACGTTTTCTATATAAACCTAATAAGAAAAATATTTTATAGAGGGCTATGTGAGACATATTTCAACAACTTTTATTCTTTAAGCTTCACCCATAAATCAACCTAAGGTTCTTGAATGGGCCACACAAAATTCGAACAGAATCTAATTCTCAAGAAGATTGATTTTGCCTACTTGATTCCTCTACCAGTTAAACCATTAATCTCAAGAAAAATAGCTTTAATTTAACACACATCATACATTTTAAGCATTAATTTCTTATGGTGTCATGAAGATTACACGTACCAAAAAAGGTTTTGCATTCTTCTCCCTAATTAATTCAATAATTTCCTCCCAAACATTTTCCAACTTTCCCCTACTTTAGAATCCTTTTCTCACTTATATGATATGTTCTAGGTATTTAGGAATACAAAATAGCACATACAACCACACTCAAATGTAGTATGGATATTCTAGAATGTTTATATTTATAGTTAAGAATGTTCACGGGGGTTACAAAAGGAAGGCGAGAGAGTGAGAGGTAGGGAGAGGGAGAGGGAGGGAGAGGGAAAATGAGGGAGAGAGGGAGAGGGGTGGAGAGAGGAAGAGGGAGAAGGAGGTAGAGGGTGGGGGAAAGAAAGGGAGAGATAAGGAAAGAGACAGAGACAAAATGGGAGAGAGGGAGAGAGAGACAAGTAGGGTAGAGATAGTAAAGGAGAGAGATAGCAGGATAGAGAAAGGAGGAGAGAGTGGGAGATTAAGAAAGAGAAGGGGGAGAGAGAAATAAAGAGAGGTCAAGTAAGAGAGAGAGGGAGACAGGAACAAATGGATATAGAGAGGGGGAAAGGGAAGGAGGGAGGGAGAGGGATATGGACTAGTAGAGAGAGGGAGGAGAGGGAGAGAAAGAGAGGGTGTGAGAGAGAGAGAGAAAGGGACGTAAAGGTAGAGAGAGAAGGAGGGAGAGGGAGAGTCGAGAGAGAGAGGGTGAGGAAGTGATGGAAGAAGAGGGAGGGAGAGATGAAGGGAGAGGGGGAGAGAGAGAAAGAGAGGGAGAATGGAAGAGAGCGAGAAGGCAAGAGAGAAAGGGTGAGACACAGGAGAGAGAGAGTGTGAGAAAGGGAGAGAGAGAGAAGGCGGATAGAGAGAGGAAGGGAGGGAGGGAGAGGAAAGAGGGTAGGAGGGAGGGAGTGGGAGAGAGAGTATGAGAAAAGGAGAGGGAGCTAGAGTGAGGGAGAGTAGGAGAGCGAGAGAGGGAGAGAGAGGGAAAGAGGAAGAGTGGGAGAGGGAGGAAGAGTGAGAGAAAGAGAGGGAGAGAATGAGAGAGAGGGAGGGATAGAGGGAGAGAGAGTGTAAGAGAGAGAGACAGATAAAGAGATTTAAAGAGAGGGAGAAGGAGAGCGAGAGAGAAAGAAGAGGGAGAGAGAGAGAAGGAGAAGGAGAGTGAGAGAGAGAGGGAGAGGGACAAAGAGGATGAAAGAGAATTAAAGAGAGGTAGGGAGGGAGTGAGAGAAGGAGAGGGGGAGATAAAGAGAGTAAGGGAGGGAAATGGAAGAAAAGAGAGAGAGAGAGGGGGAGACAAAGAATTTAAGGGAGGGAAATGGCAAAAGAGAGAGAGAGAGGGAGATAAGGAGAGAGAGATAAGGCGAGGGAGAAGGAGAGAGAAGAAGATGGAGAGAGAAGGGAAGAGGGGCGAGAGAGGGCAAGTGAGAGAAAAGGAGAGGAGATGGAGAGGGAGAGAGATATAGATAATGTGAGAGAGAGGAAGAGGAAGTAAGAGAGGGATCGAGGGAGAGGGGCGAAGAGAGAGAGAGAAGGAAAGAGAGGGAGGGAGGGAGGGAGAGAGAGAAAAAGAAGAGAGGGAGTTAGGAATAGAGGGAGAGAAAGAGGAAGAGTGGGGGAGATAGGGAAAGAGGGAGGGAGAGAGTAAGGGAGAGAATAAGAGAGATAGGCATGGAGAGAGAGGGAAAGGGGAGAGAGAGTGAGGGAGACAGAGGGAGGGAGAAAGAGAAAAGGAGGGAGAGAGAGAGGAAAGGAGTAGAAGAAGGAGAGGGAGGCAAATAAAAAGGAAGGGAGAAAGGGAGAGGGTGAAGGAGGGGGATAGAGAGGGAGGGAAAGAGGGATAGGAATGGATAGAGGGAGGAAGAGGAGGAGAGAGAGTGAGAGGGAGCTAGAGAGAAGGAGAGTGGGAGAAAAGGAGAGGGAGAGAGAGAGGGATAGATAGAGAGAAGGGGATATAAGGAGAGAGAGGGAGAGAGAGAAAGTTGGAGTGGGAGAAAGAGAGGGAGAGAGAGAGAGAGAGTAAGGGGGAGAAAGAAGGATAGATGGTGATGAAGGGAGAGAAGGATAAAAGGTGTGGGAGAGAGGGAGGGAGGGGGAAAGGGTTAGGGAAAGAGAGGGAGAAAGATAGGGGAAAAGGGTAAGTAGGAGAGAGAGAGGGAGAGGGAGGGAGAAAGGGAGAAAGGGAGAGAGGGAGAGGAAGGAAGGGAGGGAGAAAGAAAGACAAATGTAAAGGAGTAAGAGAAGGATACAGGGATAAAGAGAGAGAGGGGGAGAGGGGGAGAAATGGGAGAGAGAGATAGGAGAGGGAGTTGAGGGAAAGAGAGGGAGAGGGAGAGGGAAGAGAGGGACCAAAAGTGGTAAAAAAGAGGGAGACAAAAAAAGATAGGGAGAGGCAAATAGGTAGAAAGGGAGAGGGAGATAGAAAGAGATAGGAAAACATAGAGAGGGAGAGGGAGAGGAAGAGAGATAAGGAAAGGGACACACAGAGAGGTAGAGAGGGGGGCAAAAGATAGCATGAGAGAAAAGGAGAGAAGGAGAGAGGATATGGAGGGAGAGAGGGAGAGAAAAAGATAAAGAGGGAGTTAGAGAGATAGAATGGAAGGGAGAGAGGAAAAGGAGAGGGTCGGATAGGGAAAGAGAGAGGGAAAAAGGAAGAGTGAGAGGGGGTGAGATATGGAGAGGGAAGGAGAGAAAGAGAGAAGGAGAAGGGGAGATACAAAAAGAGGGGAGAGAGAGAAAGAAAGATGGAGAGGGAGAGGGAGAGGGAGGGAGAGGAAGAGAGAGTGAGAGGGAGAGAGGGAGAGGGAAAGAGATGGAGAAGGAGAGATATGGAGGTAGAGAGAGAGGGAAAACAAGGGAGAGAGAGTGAGCGAGAGAAAGGGAGGGAGAAAGAGAAGGAGATGGAGAGGGACATAGAGGGAGAGAGCTAGAGAGAGGGAGAAAGAGGATAAGAGAGAAGGAGAGAAAGGAAGAGAGATAAAGAGAGGGACATGGGGAGAGGCAAAGATAAAGAGAAAGAGGGGGAGAAGGAGGGAGAGGGAAAGGAAGGGAAAGAGAGGCAGCAAGAGAGGGAGGGAGAGAGGGGGATAGAGAAGGAGAGAAGGAGGAAGAGAGGGAGAGGAAAAGAGAGATAGAGGGATTGGGATAAAGAGAGAGGTTTAGAGGTAGACGAAGAGAGAAGGAGATAGGGAGAGATAAACATGGAGAGAAAGAGTGGGAGACAGAAATTGAAGGAAGGTGAGGAAGGGAGGGAGGGGGAAGAGAGAGCAAGAGAAAGAGAGGAAAGAGGGAGATAGGTAGAGAGAGGAAGAGGGCTAGAGAAGGGAAAAAGAGGGAGGGAGGAGGAGAGAGAAAGAGAGAGTAAGAAAAAGAAAAAAGGAGAGAGAGGAGGGAGAGAGGGGTGAGAAAGGGAGAAGAGATAGACATGGATACAGAGAAGGAGAGAGTAAAAGAGTGAGAGGAAAGAAAAGAGAGAAAAAGAGAGAGAAAAGAGAAAGAGGCAAAGAGAAAAAGAGAGGGAGAGACTTAGAGAGCAAGGTGGAGAGGGAGAGGAAGGGAGAGAGAGATGGAGAAAGAGTGAGGAAGAGATTGAGAGAGAGAGGGGAGAAAGGGAAAGTAGGTGAGAGAGGGTAGATAGCAAGAGTAATAGATAGAGATGGAGAGAAAAGAAGGGGAGAGAGAGGGAGAGAAATAGTATGGGCAAGAGAGAGAGATAAAAATTAGAAAGGAGAGAGAAAGTGAGAGAGATAGAGTTAGAGAGAGGGAGAGAGATGGTGAGAGGGTGAGAGTAGGGGAGAGGAAAATCAAGAGTGAGCGAGAAAGAAAGAATATATATATATATATATGTATGTATGTATGTATGTATGTATATGTATATATATAGGAAGAGGGAGAGGGAGAGAGGGAGAGAGAGGTGGAGAGAGGGAAAAGGAAAGGGAGAGAGGAAGAGAGATAGAGAAAGTGAGAGAGGGAGATAGAGAGAAAAAGTAGGAGAGACGAGTAGAAGGAGAGGGACGGAGAGAGGGAGACATAGATAGATGGGAGAGGGGGAGAGAGAGAGGTAGAAAGGGTGAGAGGGAAGGGAGAGAGAGATAAAAAGAGAGGGAAGAAGAAGGAACAAAAAGGTGGGAGAGAGGAAGATAGAGAGAGGGATAAGGAAAGAGAGGGGGAAGTAGGAGAGGGAAAGAGAGAGGGAGAGAGAAGAAAGAATGGGAGGGTGGGAAAGGAGAGAGAGATATAAAGGGTAAGGGAGATAGAGAGTGGGAGAGAGATAGGGGTGAAAGGAAAGAGTGAGAGAGTGGGAGAGGGAATGATAGATATAGAAGGAAAGGGACATAGAGAGTGAGAGAGAGATAAGGGAGAGAGAGTAAGGGAGAGAGAGGGAGAGGTAGAGGAAGAGAGAGGGAGAGTAGGAGAAAAAAATGGAAAGAAAAAAGAGATGGAGAGGGAGAAAAAGCGAGAGTGATAGAGGGAGATAGAGGAGGAGAGAGAGGGAAAGGGAGAGATTAAGGGAGGGAAAGGAGAGAAAAGGGAGAGAAAGAGGGAGAAAGGGAGGGAAAGGGAGAGGGAGATAGAGGGAAAGTCTATGAGAGAGAGAGAGGAATATAGAAAGAAAGGTAGAGGGATAGAGGAACATAAAAAGAGACAACGAAAAGAGAGAGTGAGAAGGGAGGGAAAGGGAGAAGGAGATAGAGGGAAAGTCTATGAGAGAGAGAGAGGAATATAGAAAGAAAGGTAGAGGGATAGAGGAACATAAAAAGAGACAACGAAAAAGAGAGAGGGAGAAGGGAGGGAGTGTGGGAGAGGGAGAGAGAGGGAAAAGAGGGAAAGATCATAAAAAAGAGAGGGGAATAGAGAAAGGGTAGAGAGAGAGGGAGAGAGGGAGAGATAAGGAGGGAATGGAAGAGGGAGAGAGGGAGAGGAAGGGGGAGAAAGCGGGGGAAAGATATAACGATAAGGAGAAAGTAAGAGAAAGGGAGATGTAAAGGGAGAGAGAGGAAGAGAGAGAGTAGGAGATAGAGAGAGATTGAGAGGGAGATAAGGGGGAGGGAAAAAGATAGAGAGGGGAGATAGTGGGAAGGAGAAAGAGAGGAAAGTGAGGGAGGAAGAGAGAAGGGGAGAGAATTTAGGAGAGATAAGAAGAGATGAAGAAAAAGAGAATGAAAGAGGGAGAGAGGTAGAGAGAGTAGGAGATAGGAAGAGATCGAGATAGAGGGAAGAGAGAGAGAGGTGGAGAAAGAGAGGGAGGGAGAGAGAGAGAGGAAAAAGAGGAGAGGCAGAGGGAGAGTAGGAGAGATTAGGAAGGGTAGAGAGGGAGAGTGAGAGAGAGAGGAATAAATTGAGAGAGAGAAAGACAGAGGGAGAGAGATAAAAGGGGAGAAAGGGAGCGAGAGGGGGAAAGGAGGAGAGGGAGACGGAGACAGAGATAGAGGGGAGAAAAGAGAGGGAGATAGAAAGGAAAAGAAAGAAGGAGAATAAAAGAGAGAGGTGGAGAGAGAGGAGTAGAGAGAGGGAGAAAGTTAGGGAGGGAGATAAAGAGAGGGAGAAGGATGGAGAGAGGGAGAGGAAGAGAGAGGGAGAGAGAGAGAGCGAGATAGAGAGACAGAGAGAGAAAGAGGGATAAAGCGAGAGAGAAAGAGAGGGAGTGGGAGAGAGAGGAGGGAAGGAGGGAGAGAGGGAGAGGGGGAAGGAGGGGGAGAGGAAGAGAGGAGAAAGGAGAGAGAAAGAGAGGGAGATAGAAAGGGAGATAGAGGAAGAGGGTTATAGAGAGGAAATGAGAGGGAGAGAGAGGGAGATGAAGATGAGGATGGAGAGAGAGAGAGAGAGAAAGAGAGAGGGAGAAAGAATAGAGTTAGAGGAAGAGAAAGCGAGAAGTAGAGAAAGGGAGACAGGGAGAGATAAAGGGAAAGGAAAAGAGAGATAAGGAGATAGGGAAAAAGAGGAGAGAGGGAAAAAGGGAGGGAGAAAGAGAGAGAGTAGGAGGGTGGGAGAGATTGAGAGAGAGAGAGATAGAGAGAGGAAAGAGAGGGAGAGAGCGAGGAAAGAGAAAGAAAGAGAGAGAGAGAGAGGAAGAGAGAAGGGAGAGAGGGAGAGGGACATGGATAGAGAGAGGGAGAGGGAGAAGGAGTGAGAGACAAAGGGAGGAAGGTAGAGATTAAGGAACAGAAGAGGGAGAGAGGAGAGAGAGATAAGAGAGGAAAGAAGGAGAAAGAGGAAGGGAGAAAGGGTGGGAGAGGGATAAGGTGAGAGAGACAGATGGAGAAGAAGGAGAGAGAGGAGGGGAGAGAAAGGGAAAAGGATAGAGAGATAGAGAGAGCAAGGAGGGAGATATGGAGAGGGAAAGAGGGAAGGAGAGAGTGAGGGAAAGAGAAAGGGGTGAGAGAGGGGAGAGAGGGATAGAGGGGAGGGAAGGGGAGAGATGGAGAGAAAAGAAGGGAGAGAGGGAAAGAAGGAGGGATAGAGAAGGGAGAGAGGGAGCAAGAGATAGAGATAAAGAGAGAAAGAGAAAGAGGGAGATGAAGGGAGAAAAAAGAAGAGAGGGAGAGAGGGAGCACAGAGAGAGAGAGAGCTTGGGATAGAGGGAGAGAGAGGGAAAGAGAAAAGAGAGAGGGTGAGAAAGTGAGAGAGAGTATGAGAGGGAGGAGCAAGAGTGAGGGAGGGATAGATGGAAAGAGAGGGAGAGAGATATAGAGGAGGAGAGAAAAAGAAATAGATAGGGAGAGAGAAGGAGAGTGAGAGGGAGAATTAGAGAGAGGAGAGAGATAGTGAGGGAGGCATAGAGATGAGGGAGAAAGAGGCATGAAGAGAGAGTGGGGGAGACAGGGCTAGAGAGAGGAAGAGTGGGAGAGATAGACAATGGGTGAGAATGAGAGAGTGGGAGACAAAAGGGTAATAGAGAGAGGGAGAGATAGAGAGATAGGGGTGTGAGAGGGAGTGAGGGAGGGAGAGAGAGGGATGGAAGAAGAGAAAGAGAGAGAAGGAGGGAAAGGGAGACAGAGTGTGAGAGAGACATATGGACATAGTTGGAAAAGAGGGAGTGGGAGAGATATGGAGAGGAAGAGGGAGAGGGAGACAGAGTGTGAGAGAGACAGATGGACATAGTTAGAAAGAGAGGGAGTGGGAGAGATATGGAGAGGAAGAGGGAGATGGAGAGGGAGAGAGAGGGAGGGAGAAAGAGAAAAAAGAGATAAAGGGGATGAAGGGAGAAAGAAAGAGAAAGGAGAGAGATGGAGTGGGAGAGAGACTAAGAGAGAGAGAGAGTGAGAGTGAGAGTGAGAGTGAGAGTGAGAGTGAGAGAGAGGGAGAGAGGGAGAGACATTAAGAGAGAAGCAGGAGAGGGAGAGAAGAGGGATTCAAAGAGAGGAGGAAAGAGATAGAGAGAAATGGGGAAAGGGGGAGGGAGAGGGAAAAAAGGAAGAAAGAGAGAGAGATAGAGAAAGAGGGAGTGAATGAGAGATTTAGGAAGAGGGAGAGAGATTGAGATTAGGAGAGAGAGGGAGAGAAGAGGAGAGAGAGGGAGAGAAACAAAGAGAAGGAGATGGAGAGAGGGAAAGGGAGGGAGAAGGATAAAAAGGTAGAAAGGGAGAGAGGGAAAGGGAGGGAGAAGGAAAGGGATGTAGAGAGGGAGAGAGAGAGATAGAGGGAGAGAGGGAGAGAGAAGAGGACTGAGGTAGAGATAGGGAAAGAGTAAGAGAGAGAAGTAGAGATACAGAGCATGAGAGAGAGCGAGGGAGAGAGATGGAGGTGAGAGAGGGAGATATAGAAAGAGGGAGAGGAGGAGATGTAGAGAGAGGGAGGGAGAGAGCCTAGGAGAGAAAGGAAGAGATAAAGAGGTAGAGAGGGAGAGAGAGAAAAGGAGAGGGATAGAGGGGGAAGGAATAGAGAGAGAGGGAGGGAGAGGTTAAAGGAGAGAAAGGGAGAGAAAAGGAGAGAGAGAAGGGGAGAGAGGGAGAAAGGGGAGAAATGGAAGTATAGAGAGAGGGAAAGAGGGAGAGGATGAGAGGGAGAGATAGAAGAAAGGGAGAGAGAGAGAGAGAGGGAGAGATAAGAAGAGAGAGGGAGAATGGGAGAGTTGAGTAAAGAAAGGAGAGAGAAAAAGAGAGAGAGGGGGAGAGAGAGGGAAGAGAGAGGGATAAAGTGAGAGAGGGAGAGGGAGAGGAGGAGATATAGGGAAGGAAAGGGAGAGGAAGGGAGAAAAGGATAGGGAGTTAAAGAGAGAAACAGAGTGAGAGAGAAGAATGGGAGATTAAGGGATAAAGAGGAAGAGAGAGTAAGAGGGGAGAGAGAGGAAGATAGAGAGGGAGAAAGGGAAGGGGGAAGAGAGAAAGAGAGAAGGGATAGAGAGAGAGGGAGTAGCAAAGAGAGGGAGAGAGAAAGAAACAAAGGTAGAGAGAGATAAAGGAAGAAAAGATAGAGGGAGAGAAGGAGATAGAGATAAGTAGAGAGGGAGAGAGAGACTGGGAAGGCGATATAGATAGGGAGAGAGAGGGTAAGAGAGAAGAAAAGAGGGATAGAGAGAGAAGGAGGAAGAGAGGGAAGAGAAAATGATTGAGAGGAAGAGGGAGAGAGTAAAGAAAAAAAGAAAGAAAGAGAGAGAAAGAGAGTGGGAGAGAGAGAAGTAAAGAGTGAGAGAGGGAGAAAGAGAGAAGGGAAAAAGAGAGAAAGGGAGAAAGAGGGAAAGGGAAGGAGAGATAGAGAAGGAGAGGGAGATCAAAGGGGAGAGATTGAGAGAGAGAGATAGACGGAGAGGGAGGGGAGGGGGAAGGGGAGAGAGAGGAAGGGAAGGGGATAGAGGGAGAGAAAAGGAGCGAGGAAAGGGAGAGGGGGAGAGAGAGATAAAAGAGAGTAATAAAAGAAGAGAGAGATATAGATGGGGAGAGAGGGTAAGAGAAGGAGATATAGATAAGAAGAGAGAGAGAGTAACATAGAGAGGGAGAGAGCAAAGAGGGATGGGGCAAAACAGAAAGAGAGAGGGATAGGGAGAGAGAGGAGACAAAAAGAGGAGAGAGATAGGGAGAGATATAGGTAGAGAGGGGAAGAGAAAGCACAAGAGAGGGAGGGGGAGTGAACAAAGGAGAGAGGAAAGAGAGAGGGGAGAGAGAGAGATGGAGGGAGAGAGTGAGATAGATGGAAAGAGTGAGAAAGGGAAAAGAGAGAGATGAAAAGAGAGAAAATAAGATGGAGAGAGGTGAGAGAGAGAAGAAAAGATGAGGAGAGAGGAACAGGAGAAGAGGGAGAGAGATTGGGAGAGAGAGGGAGAGAGATAAAGAGAAAGAGAGAGGAAGAGAGAGAGCAAGGGGTAAAGAGAAAGGGATAGGGTGAGAAAGAGAGAAGGGGGAGGAGTGGGAGAGGAGGGAGAGAGGGAGGGAGAGATAGAGGTAGAGAGGGGGAAGATAGGGAGAGGGGAGAAGAGGAAAGGGCAATAGGAAGGGAGGGGGAGAGAAAGAATGGGAGAGAAAGGGAAAGGGTAAGGAAGAGAGAGGGGAGAGGAGGGAGATAGAGGGAGGGAAAGTCAGAGGTAGAAAGAGGGAAAGAGAGGGAAGAGGGAGAGGAGTAAAGGGAAATAAGGAGCGAGAGGAAGAGAAAGAGTGGGTGTGAAAGGGAGAGAGACAGGGGGAAAGAAGAAAAAGGAATGGGAAAGAGAGTAAAGAGAGAGAGAGAGATGGGAGATTGTGTCTGCGGGGAGAGAGATAGAGATAGTGAGAGAAGGAAAGAGAGTAAGAGAGAGAGAGAGAGGGGAGTGGGAGAGGGAGAAATATTATGAGAGCGCGAGAGAGAGATAAATGGAGAGAGAAGGGAGAGAGAGGAAGATAGAGGGGGCAAGGGAGAGAGGGTGAGGGTGAGAGGTAGAGAAATGGAAATAGAAAGAGAGAGGGAGAGGTGGAGAGGGAGAGAGTATGAGAGAGGATAAGAGAGATGGAGGGAGAGCGGAAGAGGGAGAGATAAGGAGGGAAGGAGAGAGGGAAAGAGAGGGAGTGAGGTAAAGAGAGGAAGGGAGAGTGAGGGCGAGGGTGGAAGAGATAGGGAAGCCAAGGAGAGAGGAATAAAGAGAAAGGGAGATAAAGTGGGAGAGAGGAAGAAGGAGAAGGAGAAGTGGAGAGAGAGAAAGGGAGTTAGAGAGAAAGAGTTTGAGAGAGTAGGAGAGAGGGAGAGAGATTGAGAGGGAGAAAGGGATGGAGGGAGAGAGAGGGTAAGATAGATGGAGAAAGAAGGGAAGGGAGAACGAGGAAGAGAGAAAGGGAGAGAGGGGGAGAGAGGGAGAGTAAGATAAAGGGAAAGAGAGAGAGATAGAGGAAGAGATGGAAAGGGAAAAGGAGAGAGAGGGAAAGAGATATGGATTGGGAGAGAGGGTGAGAGAGGGAGAGTAAGAGAGAGGAAGGGAGAGAGATGGTAGTAGAGAGAGAAGGAGAGAGGAAGAGAGATAGGAAAGAGAGAAATGGAGAGGGAGATATAGAGAGAGGGAAAGAGACTTATAAGGACTGGAAAGAGGAGGTGAAGGGAGAGAAGGAGAGAGAAAAAGGTGAGAGGGAGAGGGACTTGTATGGAAAAAGAGGGAAAGAGAGATGAAGGGAGAGAATGAGAGAGAGAAAAAGAGAGAGAAGAAAAGGGATAAAAATGGAGAGGGGGAGAGGGAGAGAGCAAAAGAGGGAGAGAGATTGAGGGAGGGAAAGAGAGCTAGAGAGAGAGAGAGAGGAAAGGGAGAGAAAGTGAGATAGAAGAGGAGAGGGAGAGGGAGAAATAGGGAGAGGGAGAAAGGGGAAGAGAGAGGGAGTAGGGAGGGAAAGAGAGGAATAAGGATAGAATGGGAGTTAGAGGAGAGAGGGAGAATGAGAGAGGGAAAGAGGGAGATGAAGACAAAGAGAGGGAGAAAGGAGGAGAAATTGAGACAAAGAAAGAGGGAGGGAGAGAGAGGGAGAAAGGGAGGGAGAGAAAGAAATAGGGAATCGGGAGACGAAGGGAGGGAAAAGAGAGAGTGAGGGAGAGAAAGAGGGAGAGAGGGGAGAGTGAGGAAGAGAGGGAGAGTGAGGGAAGAGAGTGAGGGAGAGAGGGAGAGATCGGGGAGAGAGAATGAGAGAGATAGGGAGAGGAAGAGGAAGAGGGATGGAGAGAGAAAAAGAGCAGAGAGGGAGAGGAAGAAGGATGGAGAGATGAAGGGATAGAGAGAGAAAAAAGAGGTAGAGGGAGACGGAGAGGGAGAAGGATGGAGAGAGGAAGGGATAGAGAGAGAAAAAAGGGAGAGGGAGAGGAGGGAAAAGGATAGATAGATATCGAGAGGGAGTCGTGGAGAAGGAGAGGGAGGGAGGGAGGGAGGGAGAGAGTAAGAGAGAGGAAAGATAGAGAGAGAGAGAGGTAAAAGGGGAATGAGATGGAGAGATAGGGAGAGAGTGAGATGAGAGGGAGAGGGAGAGGGAAGAAGAGTCAAAGAGAGTGAGGGAGAGTAAAGAATAGAGAGAAGAGTGAAGAAGAGGGAGAGGAGGGTGAGAGGGAGAGGGAGAGAGGGTAAGAGAGAGGTAAAAATGGAAAGAGATAGTGAGAGGGAAAGGCAAAAAAGAGAGAGGGAGATAAAGATTGGGGAAATAGAGGGAGAGGAAGGGGAGAGGGAGAAGGAGAGGGAGAAGGAGAGAGGGAGGGAGAGGGAGAGAAAAATGGGATAGGTGGAGAGAGTGAGAGGGAGAAAGAAGGAGAGGGAGAAAGAGAGAGGGAGAGTGAGAGGAAAAGAGATGGAGAGGGGCTAAGGAGAATAGAGTGAGAGAAAAAGAGAGGGAGAGAGAGATGGAGAGTGTGAGGGAGAGAGATATAGATAGAGAGGTAGGGAGAGAGGAAGAGAGAGGAGATAGAGAGATAGAGAGGGAAATGGAGAATAGAGATAGGGGAAGAAGGAAGAGAAAAGGAGTGAGCGAAAAAAGGGAGGAGAGGAACAAATGGGGAAAGGGAGAGTAAGGGAAAGGGAGTAAGAGAGAGGGAGAGGGGAGAGGGAGAGAGAGAGAAGGAAGGAGAGAGATGAAGGGGAGAGGGAGAGGGGTAAGAGAGTGAGCGATGGTGGGAATTAGAACGAGAGAGAGGGAGAGTTTGAGAGATGGAGAAGAAGTAAGGGAGAGGGAGAGAGGGAGAAGGAGAGAGGTTGTGATAGAGTAGGAGGAAGGGAGAGAAAGGCAAAGAGAGGGAGAAAGAGAGGGAGAGAGTGCGAGAGAGGGAGGGAAAGAGAAAGAGGGACAGAGGGAGGGGGAGATGAAGAGAAGGAGAGAGAAAGAGATGGTGAGATAAAGAAAGGGAGAGAGAGGGAGAGAGAAAAGGAAGGGAGAAATGAAGAGAGAAAGGGAGAGATAAAGGGAGTGATAGAAGAAGAGGGAGAGAAAGGGAGAGGAATAGAGGAAGAGGGAGAGGGAGGAAGAGGAAAAAGGAAGGAGTGAGGTGAAAGGAATGGGAAGGGGTGCAACTGAAGTGTGTAGAATTTCAAAAATTACAAAAACAAGATAATTGGTGTGATCTCATCACATCACAAGTAGATGTCTTATAGCCCATAACTCAAGAATCAGCTAAAGGATATTTAGAACACACATGCAAGGTATAAAAACATCAAATTAAATTCATATCTCTTGAAGTGCAGCATAAAGATTGTTCTCACCTTATAGCTCCCCAATTATGAAGCCTCTAGTCCATCCACACAAGCTTTACATGATTGAGCCTTCGGTCTATGACTTGGTTTGCTAGTATGATCTTGTCTCTCAAATGTCCAAAATTAATCTTTAGCTCACCAAGTAATCTAGCTTGAAGTAGTCTAAGAGTTCATCTTTATTTTTGCTTAAGTCAAGTGTGTAACACTTTTGAGTGTGTAAGATGAGTGACCATACAAGACTATCTCCATTCTCTCATCTTTTTCTTCTTCTTGTCATTCTCTACACTCTCCACTAACTTATGTTAGGTGGAGAGACTTGCATGAATGAGTGATAACAAATTTCTTTCACAAAGACATTTATCAATCATGCATGCAACCTCCATAACAAATGTCAATCATGCATCTTTTTAATTCTCTACACTCTCCACTAACTTATGTTGGGTGGAGAGACTTGCATGCATGAGAGATAACAAATTTCTTTCATAAAGACATTTGTCAATCATGCATGCATCCTTCATGACATATGTCATTCATGCATGAAACAATCAAGACACTTTTTGATTACACATGTAAATAATGCATGCATAAATTCTCTACACTTTCCATTAACATATCTTGAGTGAAGGAGTTTGTATGCATGCATTAATCAAAACACATAATCTTCCACTAAGATTATGTTAATCTTCTACTAAGATTATTTTGATTAATTCATTAATTGACTTAAGCTCAATGATTTGTCATTTATATGTCATATAAATTAAGTCATATTTTAATTTACCCTTAGTTGGATTAAACTTCAGGACATGCTAGAGACCTTGTAAATTTAATTACAAGTTTAATCCTATTGTTTTTAATTAACTAATTAAACACTTTAATTAATAATTAAAATAATAATTGCTCATTTGATAAAATCTCTATTATGTGTGACTTTCTAGGTTCATGTCCAATTAGCAATGGGAATATGATATCAACTCTTTGATATTATGAGAAAACTCTTTTCTTAATTCAAGGATCTTTCAATATGTCCTTAGTCCCATAAGTCATGAGTGATACCTAGGATTGCATATCATGACTACTTAATTAGAAATCAATTTATTAAAATGATTAATTACATTCCATGAAACCAATGATCATAATTACCTTGCACTCAAGTCCCTTCATTACAAGATCCCGATTTTAGCTAGTGGTCATGTTAATGTCAAACCCTAATTGCTTAAATGCTATGTCCTCTTCTCGGTTTTATTTCTTGATATTATAAGACTCCTACTAGAAACGCTTTTCTGATGAATCTTTCTATCCTGGCCAGGAACTTTATTTATAAAGAATAACTAGATAGCATAGGATCTTATCCTTGTCTATTTAAGGTAATGAATTCCTCTTGGTTAAACACTTACCTCCTACACTTAAATAACTAAGGCCATCACACGCCATATACCCATACATGACTAGTATAGATATGTAAGCAATAATAAACCCTAATCACCTATGTGTGAGATAATAGTGTCACCTTAGGTCAAGGGATTATATGCATTATTATAATCTAGATGATGAATTATTGACAAGTAGTTAGAACTTCATGTTATCATAATCTAATGTCACTGTTCAACCTACCCATGATGAGTGTTCACATATTTGTTCTGATATCACATATCTTATAGCATGAGACTCACTATCATAAACAAATAGAGGTGATAGTCTTCTAGATAATTGATGCCCAATTAGGTATCCTATGACTATGAACTCTTTAATGTATTTTGTTCCAAAAATATCTGTCATTCATATTCTAAACATCTTTTAGAATAGATATTCTAACAATATACTTAAGGACTATATTCAAAATAAAAACAACTTTCATATAATGAATATATCTTTTATTTTCATATAGGGATTATTATTTACATATCACATAATATATATGGCTCTTGGGCATACATATCTAACAAGAGGGACAGAGGGGAGAGAGGAAGAGGGAAAGGGAGGGGCAAAGAAAGGGAGGGAGAAGGAGAGACATAGAGACAAAGTGGAAGAGAGGGAGAGGAAGTGAGAGAGAGGAAGAGTAGTTGAGATAGAGAGAGAGAGAGACAATAGGGCAAAGATAGTAAAAAAGAGAGGTAAAGGGATAGATAGACAGACGAGAGAGATAGATGAAGAAAGAGAAGAGGGAGAGAGAGAAATAAAGAGAGGTCAAGTAAGAGAGAGAGGGAGAATGGGAGATAGGGAGAGAGGGATAAATA
Organism: Dovyalis caffra; assembly: GCA_963924115.1. Taxonomy (NCBI): domain Eukaryota; kingdom Viridiplantae; phylum Streptophyta; class Magnoliopsida; order Malpighiales; family Salicaceae; genus Dovyalis; species Dovyalis caffra. The sequence goes on along the minus strand of CAWUPB010000514.1, from coordinate 27,147 downwards.
GAGATAGAGAGAGAGGGGAAAAAGGTAGGGAGGGGGAGAGAGCGGGAAGAGAGGAAGGGAGAGGGACATGGACTAGAAGGGAGAAGGGAAGAGGGAGAGAAGGAGAAGGTAAGGGAGAAAGAGAGAGAGAGGGAGGGATATAGAGGCAGAGGGAGAAGGAGGGACAGGAAGAGCGAGGGAGAAGGAGGGACAGGAAGAGCGAGGGATAGAAGGAGAGGGAGGAAGAAATGAAGGGAGACGAAGAATGAGAGAGAAGGAGAGGGAGTTAAAGAGAGGGAGAATGGAAAGAGGGAGAATTTAAGAGAGAAAGGGTGAGACATAGGGAGAGAGAGAGTAAGAGAGGAGGGAGAGAGAGAGAGGGAGAGAGAGGGAGAGAGAAAGAGGGAAAGAGGGAGAGGGAGTTAGAGAGAGGAATCATAAGAGAGCGAAGAGGGGGAGAAAGAGGGAAAGAGGGAGAGAGGGGGGAAAGAGGAAGAGAATGAGAGAGAAGGAGGGATATAGGGAGAGAGAGAAAGTAAGGAAAGGGAGAGAGAGTGTAAGAGAGAGAGAGGGATGAAGAGATTTAAAGAGAGAGAGAGAGAGAGAGAGAGAGTTAGAGAGAGGGAGAGAGACAAAGAGGATGGGAGAGAAAGGAAGAGAGGTAGAGAGGGAGTTAGAGAGGGAGAGAGGGGAGATAAAGAGATTAAGAGATGGAAATGGAAAAAGTGAGAGAGAGAGATGGAGATAGAGGAGTGAGGGGGAGAGAGTTAGAGTGGGAGAGAAACATGGAGAGAGGGAGAGTGAGAGGGAGAAAGAAGGATGATGGTGACGAAAAGATGAAGGGATAAAAGGTAAAGTAGAAAAGGAGGGATAAATGGTAAGGGAGAGAGGGAGGGAGGAGGGGAAGGGTTAGGGAAAGAAAGGGAGAAAGAGAGGGGGAAAAGGTGAGGGGAGAGAGACAGGGAGAAACAGAGAAACGGAGATAGAGAGAGGGAGGAAGGGAGGCAGAGAGAGAGAGACAAATGGAGAGAAGGAGCGAGATAACTATAGTGGCATAAGAGGAGAGAAGGGGATAGGAAGAGAGAGGGGGAGAGGGGGAGAAAGGGAGAGAGAGAGAGGAAAAGTGGAGAAAAAAAGATGGAGGGAGACAAAAACATATAGGGAGATGCAGATAGGCAAAAAGGGAGAGGGGGAGAGAGGGAGATAGGAAGAGGCAAAGAGGGAGAGGGAGAGAGAAGGAGAGGGAGAGGGAGATAGAGAGAGGTAAAGAGAGGGGAAAAATATAGCATAAGAGGAAAGGAGAGAATGAGAGGGATAAGGAGGGAGAGAAAAAGATAGAAATGGAGTTAGAGATAGATAGAATAGGAGGGAGAGATGAAGAAAAAGGATAGAGAGAGAGTTAGAGAGAGATAGAATAGGGAGAGAGAGGAAGAGAGAGAGTGGTAGATAGGGAAAGGGAGAAAGGGAAAAGGGAGAGTGACAAAGGGTGAGATATGGAGAGGGAATGAGAGAGAGAGGGAGGGAGAGGGAGATATAGAGAGGGGGAGAGAGAGAGGGAGAGAGATGGAGAAGGAGAGATATAGAGGAAGGGAGAGGTTAAGGGAGAGAAAGGGAGAGAGAGGTTAGAGAGAAAGGGAGAGAGGGAGAAGGGGAGAAATAGAAGTATAGAGAGAGGGAAAGAGGGAGAGGACGGGAGGGAGAGATGGAGGAAAGGGGGAGAGAGAGAGAAAGGGAGAGATAAGAATAGAGAGGGAGAATGGGAGAGTTAAGGAGTAAAGAAAGAAGAGAGAAAGGAGAGAGAGAGGGAGAGAGACGGGAAGAGAGAGGGATAGAGTGAGAGGGGGAGAGGGAGAGGAAGAGATATAGGGAGGGAAAGGGAGAGGAAGGGAGAAAAGGATAAGGAGTTAAAGAGAGAAATAGAATGAGAGAGAAGAAGGGCATATTAAGGGGTAGAGAGGAAGAGAGAGTGAGAGGGGGAGAGAGGCAGGAGGAGAGAGAGGAAGATAGAGAGGGAGAAGGGGAAGGGGGAAGAGAGAAAGAGAGAAGGGATAGAGAGAGAGATGGAGTAGCAATGGGAGAGGGAGAGAGAAAAAACAAAGGTAGAGAGAGATAAAGGAAGAAACAATAGAGGGAGATAAGGAGATAAAGATAAGTAGAGAGGGAGGGAAAGACTAGGAAGGTGATATAGATAGGGAGAGAGGGAGAGAGAGGGTAAGAGAGGAAAAAAGAGGAACAGGGAGAGAGAGAGATAGAGAGAGAAGGAGGGAGAGAGGGAAGAGAAAATGATTGAGAGAAAGGGGGAGAGATTAAAGAAAAAAGGAAAGAGAGTAGGAGAGAGAGAGAAGGAAAGAGTGAGAGAGGGAGAAGGAGAGAAGGAGAAAAAGAGAGAAATGGAGGGAAATGGGGAAAGAATGAGAGAGAGAGAAGGGAGGGAGATCAAAGGGGAGAGATTGAGAGATAGAGATAGAGGGAGAGGGAGAGGAGGGGGAAGGGGAGCGAGAGGAAGGGGGAAGGGGATAGAGGGAGAGAAAAGGAGAAGGAAAGGGAGAGGGGGAGAGAGAGATAAAAGAGAGTAATAAAAAGAGAGAGAGATACAAATAGGGAGAGAGGGTAAGAGAAGGATATATAGATAGGGAGAGAGAGAGTAACAGAGAGAGGGAGAGAGCAAAGAGGGATAGGGCAAAAGAGGTAGAGGGAGGGATAGGGAGAGAGGATGAAAGAGGGAGAGAGAGAGGAGACAAAAAGGGAGAGAGATAGAGATAGATTAAGGTAGAGAGGGGAAGAGAAAGCAAAAGAGAGGGAGGGGGAGTGAACAAAGGAGAGAGGGAAGGAGAGAGGGGGAAAGAGAGAGATGGAGGGAGGGAGTGGGAGAGAGAGTGAGATAGATGGAAAGAGTGAGAAAGGGAAAAGAAAGAGGCAAAAAGAGAGAAAATGAGATGGAGAGAGGAGAGAGAGAGAATAAGGGATGAGGAGAGAGGAACAAGGGGAGAGGGAGAGAGATTGGGAGAGAGAGGGAGAGAGATAAAGAAAAAGAGAGAGGGAGAGAGAGAGAGCAAGGGGTAAAAGGAAAGGGATAGGGTGAGAAAGAGAGAAGGAGAGAGGAGGGGGAGAGGGAGGGAGAGATAGAGGTAGAGAGGGGGAAAGAAAGGGGGAGAGGAAGGAGAGGAAAGTGGCAATAGGAAGGGAGGAGGAGAGAGAGAAAGAATGGGAGGGAAAGGGAAAGGGTGAGGAAGAGAGAGCGGGAGAGGAGGGAGATAGAGGGAGGGAAAGTCAAAGGTAGAAAGAGGGAAAGAGAGATAGAGAGGGATAGGAGTAAAGGGAAATATGGAGGGAGAGGGAGAGAAAGAGTGGGAGCAAAAGGGAGAGAGATAGAGGGAGAGAAGAAAAAGGTATGGGAAAGAGAGTAGTGGGAGACAGAGAGGGAAGATTGGGTCCGGGAGGGAGAGAGAGATAGTGAGAGAAGGAAAGAGCGTGAGAGAGAGTGAGTGAGGGAGAGAGGGGGAATAGGGAGGGAGAGTGAAGAGGAGAGACAAATAGAAAGAGAGGGAGACAAGGGAAGGGGAGAGGGAGAAATATTATGAGAGTAAGAGAGAGAGACAAATGAAGAGAGGAGGGAGAGAGAGGAAGATAGAGGGCATAAAAGAGAGAGGGTGAGGGAGAGAGGTAGAGAAATGGAAATAGAAAGAGAGAGGGAGAGGTAGAGAGGGAGAGAGTATGAGAGAGGATGAGAGAGATGGAGGGAGAGAGGAAGAGGGAGAGATAAGGAGGGAAGGAGAGAGGGAAAGAGAGGGAGTGAGGTAAGTAGAGGGAGGGAGAGGGAGGGCGGGAGTGGAAGAGATAGGGAAGGCAGGGAGAGGGGAATATAGAGAAAGGGAGATAAAGTGGGAGAGACAAAGAAGGAGAAGGAGAAGGGAGAGAGAGAGAGAGGGAGCTAGAGAGAAATAGTTTGAGAGAGGAAGAGAGAGGGAGAGAGATTGAGAGGGAGAGAGGGATAGAGGGAGAGAGAGAGGGTAAGAGAGAGGGTAAGATAGATAGAGAAAGAGACGGAGGGAGAATGAGGAAGAAAGAAAGGGAGAGAGGGAGAGAGAGGGAGAGTAAGATAAAGGGAAAGAGAGAGAGATAGAGGGAGAGATAGAAAGGGAAAAGGAGAGAAAGGGAAAAGATATGGATTGGGAGAGAGGGTGAGAGAGGAAGAGTAAGAGAGAGGAAGGGAGAGAGAGATAGTAGTAGAGAGAGCAAGAGAGGAAGAGAGATAGGAAAGAGAGAAATGAAGAGGGAGATATAGAAGAGGGAAAGAGACTTATAAGGAGGGAGAGAAAGAGGTAAAGAGAGAGAAGGAGAGTGAGAAAAAGGTGTGAGAGAAAGGGACTTGTAGGGAAAGAGAGGGAGAGAGAGATGAAGGGAGAGAATGAGAGAGGGAGAGAGAAAAAGAGAGAGAAGAAAAGGGATAAAAATAGAGGGAGGGAGAGGGGTAGAGTGAAAGAGGGAGAGAGATTGAGGAAGGGAAAAGAGCTAAAGAGTGGGAGAGGAAAGGGAGAGAAAGTGAGATAGAAGGGGAAAGGGAGAGGGAGAAATGGGGAGAGGGAGAAAGGGAGGCGAGAGGGAGTAGAGGAGGGAAAGAGAGCAATAAGGATATAATGGGAGTTAGAGGAGAAAGGGAGAATGAGAGAGGGAAAGAGGAAGATGAAGAGAAAGAGAAGGAGAAAAGAGGAGAAATTGAGACAAAGAAATAGAGAGGGAGAGAGAGGAAGAAAGGAATGGAGAGAAAGAAAGAAAGAATTAGGAGAGGAAGTGAGGGAAAAAGAGAAAGAGAGGGAGAGAAAGAGGGAGAGAGGGAGAGTGAGGGAGAGAGGAAGAGTCGGGGGGAGAGTGAGGGAGAGAGGGAGCGATTCGAGAGAGAGAATGAGAGAGATAGGGAGAGGGAGAGGAAGAGGGATGGAGAGAGGAAGGGATAGAGAGAAAAAGAAAGGGATAGGGAGAGGAAGAAGGATGGAGAGAGGAAGGGATAGAGAGAAAAAAGAGGCGAGAGGGAGAGGAGGGAAAAGGATAGATAGATATTAAGAGGGAGTTATGGAGAGGGAGAGGGAGAGAGGGATGGAGGGATAGAGAGAGTAAGAGAGATGAAAGGATAGAGAGAGGGAGGTATAGAGGGAAAGAGAGGGAGAGATAGGGAGAGAGGAAGAGGGAGAGGGAAAGGGAAGGAGAGTCAAAGAGAGTGAGGGAGAGTAAAGAATAGAGAGAAGAGTGAAGAAGAGGGAGGGAGGGAGGGAGAGAGGGTGAGGGAGAGTGGGATAGAGAAGGAGAGAAATAAAGAGGTTATGAGAGAGGTAAAGATGGAAAGAGAAAGTGAGAAGGAAAGGCAAAAAAAAGAGAGGGAGATAGAGATTGGGGAAATAGAGGGAGAGGAAGGGGGAGAGGGAGAAGGAGAGAGGGAGGGAGAGGGTGAGAAAAAAAGGAGAGGTGGAGAGAGAGAGAGGGAGGAAGAGAGAGGGAGAGTGAGAGGAAAAGAGATGGAGAGGGGCCAAGGAGAATAGACTGAGAAAAAAGACAGGGAGAGAGAGTGGAGAGTGTGAGGGAGAGAGATATAGATAGAGAGGTAGTGAGAGAGGAAAAGAGAGGGAGATAGAGAGATAGAGAGGGAAATTGAGAATAGAGATAGGGGGAAGGAGGAAGAGAAAAGGAGTGAGGGAAAAAAGGAAGGAGAGGAACAAATAGGAAGAGAGAGAGAGGAGGGGGAAAGGAAGTAAGAGAGAGGGAGAGTGGGACAGAGAGAGGGAGAGAAGGAGAGGGAGAGAGAGAGAGGAAGGAGAGAGATGAAGGGGGAGGGTGAGGGTAGGAGAGGGAGAGGGGTAAGAGAGTGAGCGATAGTTGGAATTGGAATAAGAGAGAGGGAGAGTGTGAGAGATGGAGAAGAAGTAAGAGAGAGGGAGAGAGGGAGAGGGAGAGAAGTGTGGATATAGTGGAAGGAAGCGAGAGAAAGATAGAGAGAGGGAGAAAGAGAGGGAGAGAGTGCAAGAGAGAGAGGGAGGGAAAAAAGAGGGAGAGAGGGAGGGGGAGATGAAGAGAAGGAGAGAGAAAGAGATGGTGAGGTAAAGAAAGGGAGAGAGAGGGAGAGAGAAAGAGAAAGGGAAGGGAGAGATGGAGAGAGAGAGTGGGAGAGACAAAGGGAGTGATAGAAGGAGAGGGAGAGAAAGGGAGAGGAAGAGACGGATAGGGAGAGGGAGGGAGAGGAAAACGAAGGATCGAGGCGCAAGGAATGGGAAAGGGGTGCAACGAAAGTGTGTGGAATTTCAAAAATTACAAAAACAAAATAAGTGGTGTGATCTCATCACATCACAAGTAGATGTCTCATAGCCCATAACTCAAGAATCATCTAAAGGATATTTAGAAAACACATGCAAGGTATAAAAACATCAAATTAAATTCATACCTCTTGAAGTGCAGCACAAAGATTGTTCTCAAGCTATAGCTCCCCAATTGTGAAGCCTCTAGTCCATCCACACAAGCTTTACACGATTGAGCCTTCGGTCTATGACTTGGTTTGCTAGTATGACATTGTCTCTCAAATGTCCAAAATTAATCTTTAGCTCACCAAGTAATCTAGCTTGAAGTAGTCTAAGAGTTAATCTTTATTTTTGCTTAAGTCAAGTGTCTAACACTTTTGAATGTTTAAGATGAGTGCCCATACAAGACTATCTCTATTCTCTCATCCTTTTCTTTTTCTTGTCATTCTCTACACTCTCCACTAACTTATGTTAGGTGGAGAGACTTGCATGAGAGATAACAAATGTCTTTCATAAAGACATTTGTCAATCATGAATGCAACCTCCATGACAAATGTCAATCATGCATGTTTTTAATTCTCTACACTCTCCACTAACTTATGTTGGGTGGAGAGACTTGCATGCATGAGAGATAACAAATGTCTTTCATAAAGACATTTGTCAATCATGCATGCATCCTTCATGACATATGTCATTCATGCATAAAATAATCAAGACACTTTTTGATTACACATGTAAATAATGCATGCATAAATTCTCTACACTTTCCACTAACATATCTTGAGTGAAGGAGTTTGCATACATGCATTAATCAAAACACATAATCTTCCACTAAGATTATGTTAATCTTCTACTAAGATTATTTTGATTAATTCATTAATTGACTTAAGCTCGATGACTTGTCATTTATATCTCATATAAATCAAGTTATATTTTAATTCACCCTTAGTTGGATTAAACTTCGGGACATGCTAGAGACCTTGTAAATTTAATAACAAGTTTAATCTTATTATTTTTAATTAACTAATTAAACACTTTAATTAATAATTAAAATAATAATTTCTCATTCGATAAAATCTCTATCGTGTCCGACTTTCTAGGTTCATGTCTAATTAGCAATAGGACTATGATATCAACTCTTTGATATTATGAGAAAACTCTTTTCTTAGTTCAAGGATCCTTCAATATGTCCTTAGTCTCATAAGTCATGAGTGACTCGTAGCATTGCATATCATGACTACCTAATTAGAAATCAATGTATTAAACTAATTAATTACATTTCATGAAACCAATGATCATAATTACCGTACACTCAAGTCCCTTCATTACAAGATCCCGATTTTAGCTAGGTTCATGTTATGTCAAACCTTAATTGCTTAAATGCTATGTCCTCATCTCGGCTTTATTTCATGATATTATTAGACTCCTACTAGAAACTCTTTTTAATGAATCTTTCTCGTCCTAGCTAGGAACTTTATTTATCAAGAATAACTAGTTAGCATAAGATCTTATCCTTGTCTACTTAAGGTAACAAATTCCTCTTGGGTAAACACTTACCTCCTACACTTGACTAACTAAGACCATCACACGCCATATACCCGTACATGACTAGTATATATATGTAAGCAGTAATAAACCCTAATCACCTATGTGTGAGATAATAGTGTAACCTTAGGTCAATGGATTATATGCACTATTATAATCTAGATGATGAATTATTGGCCAGTAGTTGGAACTTCATGTTATCATAATCTAATGTCACCGTTCAACCTACCCATGATGAGTGTTCACATATTTGTTCCGATATCACATATCTTATAGCATGAGACTCACTATCATAAACAAATAGAGGTGATAGTCTTCCGGATAATTGATGCCTAATCAGGTATCCTATGATAATGAACTCTTTAATGTATTTTGTTCCATAAATATCTATCATTCATATTCTAAGCATCTTTTAGAATAGATATTCTAACAATATACTTAAGGATTATATTCAAAATAAAAACAACTTTCATATAATGAATATATCTTTTATTGCCATATAGGGATTATTATTTACATATCACATAATATATATGGCTCTTGGGCATACATATCTAACAAGAGGGAGAGGGGGAGAGAGGAAAAGGGAGAGGGAGGGGGAAAGAAAGGGAGGGAGAAGGAGAGAGATAGAGACAAAGTGGGAGAGAGGGAGAGGAAGTGAGAGAAAGGGAGAGCAGGAGAGATAGAGAAAGGGAGAGAGAGAGACAATAGGGCAAAGATAGTAAAAAAGAGAGGTAAGGGGATAGAGAGACAGAGGGAGAGAGAGATTAAGAAAGAGAAAAGGGAGGGAGAGAAATAAAGAGAGGTCAAGTAAAAGAGAGAGGGAGAATGGGAGATAGGGAGAGAGGGATAAATAAAGATAGAGAGAGGGGAAAAAAGGAGGGAGGGAGAGAGAGGGGAAGAGAGGAAGGGAGAGGGGCATGGACTAGAAGGGAGAGGGGAAGAGGAAGAGAAGAAGAAGGTAAAAGAGAAAGAGAGAGAGAGAGAGAGGGATATAGAGGTAGAGGGAGAAGAGGGACGGGAAGAGCAAGGAAGAAAGGGTGAGGGAGTGATAGAAGGAGAGGGAGGAAGAAATGAAGGGAAGGGAGAGTGAGAGAGAAGGAGAGGGAGTTAAAGAGAGGGAGAGTGGAAGAGAGGGATAAGGTAAAAGAGAAAAGGTGAGACACGGGGAGGAGAGAGTAAGAGAGGAGGGAGAGAGAGAGAGGGAGAGAGAGGAGGGACGGCAGGAGAAAGGGAGTGGCATAGATAGGGGAGAGAGAGGGAGAGAGAAAAGGGGAAAGAAGGAGAGGGGGTTAGAGAGAGGAATCATAGGAGAGCGAGTAGAGGGGGAGAGAGAGGGAGAAAAGAGGGAGAGAAGGAGAGAGAAGGAGGGATAGAGGGAGGGAGAGAAAGTAGGGAAAGGGAGAGAGAGTGTAAGAGGGAGAGAAAGGGATGAAGAGATTTAAAGAAAGGGAGAGAAAAAGAGGGAGAGAAAGGAAGAGGGAGGGAGAGAGGGAGAGTGAGGGGCGAAAGAAGGATGATGGTGATGAAAAGACGAAGGGATAAAAGGTAAGGCGAGAAAGGAGGGATAAAGGGTGAGGGAGAGAGGGAGGGAGGAGGGGAAGGGTTAGGGAAAGAAAGGGAGAAAGGGAGAGGGAGGAAGGGAGGGGAGAGAGAGAGACGGATGGAGAGAAGGAGCGAGATAACGATAGAGGGATAAGGGGAGAGAAGGGGATAGGAAGATAGAGGGGAGAGGGGAGAAAGGGAGAGAGAGAGGAAAAGTGGAAAAAAGGGATGGAGGGAGATAAAAAGAGATAGGGAGAGGCAAATAGGCAAAAAGGAAGAGGGAGAGAGAGGGAGATAGGAAGAGGTAAAGACGGAGAGGGAGAGAGAAGAAGAGGGAGAGGGAGATAGAGAGAGGTAGAGAGAGGGGAAAAATATAGCATGAGAGGAAAAGATAGAATGAGAGAGGGATAAGGAGGGAGAGAAAATGATAGAGAGGGGGTTAGAGAGAGATAGAATAGGAGGGAGAGAGGGCGAGAAAAAGATAGAGAGAGTTAGAGAGAGATAGAATAAGGGAAGAGAGAGAGGGGTAGATAGGGAAAGAGAGGAAGGGAAAAAGGGAGGGTGAGAGAGGGTGAGATATGGAGAGGGAAGGAGAGCAAGAGGGAGGGAGAGGGAAGATATAGAGAGGGAGAGAGAGAAAGAGAGATTGAGAGGGAGAGATAAAAAGGGAGGTGAGAGAGGGAAAAGAGATGGAGAAGGAGAGGGAGAGAGGGAGACGGAGAGAGATAAAGAAGGAGAGATATAGAGGGAGAGAGGAAGAGAAAGTGAGGGAGAGAGAGTGAACGAGAAAGAGGGAGGGAGAAAGAGAAGGAGAGGGAGATAGAGGGAGAGAGCTAGAGAGGGAGAAAGCGAGATAAGGGAGAAGGAGAGAAAAGAAGAGAGATAAAGAGAGGGAGAGGGGGAGATACAAAGATAGAGAGGGAGAGGTAGAGAGGGAGGGAGAGAGGGGAGAGGGAGCGAGGGAGTAGCTCGTCATGCCGACACGTCCAATGCCCACTTGCTAACTACCTAAAACAGAGTGGCTAGGCGAGGATCGCATTACGCCGACACGTCTAACCTAACTTAAACCCTACTACATACATGCCGGTACCATAACAACATATTACATATTAAAATATGTATGATACAATTTACATGACAAGAATATTCACATGGGAAGAAATTATAATTTATTTTATTCACAATACTATCAAAATGACTACCGATACCCCAACCCAAAATTTATAATTAAAATAAAATGCCCTTTATCACCCCTTAGCCCTTTTAGAGGATTGGCGACATCCTTATCGGTACCGTAGTCATCGCTACCTATCATAACATTCAAATAACAACGAGGTTAGCCAAAACTCGGTAAGTGGGGTGATGCATGTGATATGCAATGCTTTTCCGACTTCCCAACATACTCATAAATTTGAATTTTGGGTACCCCGGGTAGTAGCGATCTACTCTATAGGTGATTACCAAATCATCGAATACTAAAAACATAATATCCCTCGTTGTAGCCACTACCGATGGGAATCCATCGCCTAATAGTGTAGGCACATAGCTTAGAGTACGCACACAGTTAGACCGCTAACCCCTTTTAATTCGATTAGGTTGCCACCCCTATCCATACACCACTTTTCGACCATTTGATTCTTAATTCATCCCCACCAATGCACGTGATGCACGTGATGTCACAATTACGTATTAGTCCCGTAAGGGTACCAAACCATATAGGTTTCAAACCAATGCACCCATGCCAAGTTTACATGTGGTTCACATGATTTCAAACATTTTGTCACAATGTTCACCTAATTAGGTTTAAAAGCTAACTAGTACCATTTGTCGAGTCGTGGGCCCGATTCGTATTTGAGACCTTCCTACCACTTAACGAGTTACTCGTTTACCATTATTTCATTCTATGTTCAACTTAGGTGGTATTTAACATCTCGATTGGTTTAAAAACACGTTAAGCATAATGTTTCTATCCTTTTTTGGCAAATTCAGTGCTTAGGTCAAGATTCGATTTCTTTTCACAACTTTACCTATCTAACTTCATTTTTATCCTAATTTGGGCCTAATAAGTCCATAAATTATTTAATTGGCTTGAGAAAACCCAAAGTCCCCATTTTTCCCATGTTTTGGTCGAATGGTCCTAAAATTTGCAAGGAAATTATTTTCGTCCTACAAGACTTTTTCTTTCTTATTAAAATGGCTAATCAACCTAATTTTCTTACCATTAGCTTAAGGTTCCTAAAAACTAAAAGAATTCGATTTTCTTCTTTCATTCTTGGCCAAACATTTCATAGGTACAACCTTAGAATTTTTATTTTATTTTCTTCCTTTCTATTGTTTCAAGCCAAGCTTATACCAAACCCAAATTATTTTCCCCAAATTTTGGCCAAACCAAGTCCAATTCATCACATCAATTACTGACTAATTAAGCTCCATATAAGGCTTAATCAAGCTTAAGCAAAAACCGTCACAAACAAGCATAATAATAATCAACCATAAGCAACTAATCATCAAAGCAAAAACCAACACCAACACAAACTTAATTTATTACCATAACCAAATAAATAACATAAATAAATAACCAAAGAACCCACTTACATAGCCTAAGGTGTGATTAGGTTTTCCTTAGCTTTATTTTCTTTCTTTCTTCTTCTCTCCCTCTCACGGTTTGCTCTCTTTTCTTTCTTAGTGCTCCATGGTTTTTGGTTGAAAGTTCCATCCATTTAACCCTCTCTCTCACTTATATACTTCCCCTTTTCTTCCTCCTTTACAATTGCCTTGAATCAATTGGCCAAGGTGGAAAGTACTTGGTGACTAAGGAACCAAGTGGTTGGTTTGAAGTCAAAAGGAAGGTGAGCAAGCTTTAATTGATTTATTAAGGTCGCTTAAGTGTCTAACTAAGTACTTAGGCTAACTAAACACCCTAAATAACTAATCTAAGTAACTAATCTCATTTCTTTCCATTAAATTTCAGAAATCACTCTCTCCAAACTCGGAATTTTCTTTCCTAAAATTTTCAACCCCTAAAATTTGGAAATTTTTCTTTTAAACAATTCAGAAATTTTCCCAAAAATAAGTTCCAATGTTCCTAAAATTTTACAACACATTTATCACTAATATAATGCATCGCACATACTTAGAAATATCCCAAGGATAATTAACTAAATTATTTGGAATTTTTCCTCCTAAAATTCTCCACGTAAAAGTCAAACATACCGTTATCATCAAAACTTTTTTAAAAAATTCATACTATCACTTTTACTTAATATAGGCATGTTTATGAACATTTAAATATGTATATATCTTTATAATTAATAAATTTCATAGGAGTTACATAGAGTGTAAGGGAGGGATAGATGGAAAGAGAGTGAGAGAGATATAGAGGAGGAGAGAGAAAAATGATGGGGAGAGAGAAAGAGAGGAAGAGGGAGAGGGAGAGGGAGAGGGAGAGGGAGAATTAGAGAGAGGAGAGAGATAGTGAGGTAGATATAAAGAGGGGGAGAAAGAGGGATGAAGAGAGAATGAGGGAGATAGAGTTAGAGAGACGAAGAGAGGGAGAGTAGGAGAGAGAGACAATGGGTGAGAAGGAGAGAATGGGAGATAAAAGGGTTGTAGAGAGAGGGAGAGAAGGAGAGTTTGAGAGATAGGGGAGAGAGAGGGATTGAGGGAGGGAGAGAGGGATGGAGGGAGAGAGAGAGAGAGGGAGGTAGAGTGAGAGAGATAAATGGACATAGTTGGAGAGAAAGAGAGGGAGTGGGAGAGAGGGAGGGAGGGAGAAAAACAAGGAGAAAGATAGAGGGGAGAGAGAGGGAAAGAAAGAGAAAATGAGAGTGATGGAGTGGGAGAGAGAGTAAGAGAGAAGGAGAGAGAGGGAAAGGGAGAGTGAGAGGGAAGGGGAGAGGGAGAGACACTAAGAGAGAGAGGAGGGATTCAAAAAGAGGAGGAGAGAGATGGAAAGAGATAGGGAGAGGGAAGGGAGGGAGAGGGAAAGAGGGAAGAAGGAGAGAGAGATAAAGAAAAAGGGAGTGATGGAGAGATTAGGGGAGAGGGAGTAGGAGGAGAGAGAAAAAGAGAGGGAGATGGAGAGATGGAAAGGGAGGGAGAAGGAAAGGGAGGTAAAGAGGGAGAGAGAGAGGAGGAGTAAGTTAGAGATAGGGAAAGAGGGAGAGAGAGAGTGCGAGAGATAAAACGTAAGAGAGAGAGAGAGGGAGAGATAGGGGTGAGATAAGGAGAGAGGGAATTAGGAGAGAGAGAGAGAGGGAGAGATATAGAGAGGGGGAAGAAAAGAGATTAGGTGAGAAAGGGAGAGAGAAAGAGGTAGAGAGGGAAATAAAGTAAGGGAGAGGGAGAAAGGAGGGAGCGATAGAGTAAAAAGAGAGAGAGAAGGAGAGAGGGAGAGAAAAGGAGAGAAAGGCGAGAGGAAGAGCGAGAGGGATATAAGAAGGAGGGAGATAAGAAAAGGGATAGAGGAAGAAGGAAGAGAGAAAGGGAGAATGAAGAGAGAGAGGACGAGGGCGAGGGGGAGGGAACGAGGGAGAGAGAAGGAGAAGGAGAGATAGAGAGAGAGGGAGAGAGGAGGAGAGAGTAAAAGGGAGAGAGGAGAGAGGGAGGAAATAAGAGGGTGAGGGAGAGAGGGATAGCAAGGGAGAGGGAGAGGGAGGAAAAGGGAGATAAAGGGAGAGAGAACAAAAGAAAGAGGAAGAGAGAATTAAAGAGAAAAAGGAATAGAAAGATGACAAGAGCGATAGAGAGAAAAGAGGAGAGGTGACGGATAGAGAAGGAGAGAGGGAGAGGGACGGGGACGGGGAGAGTGGGAGAGATAGAAATGGAGATGGAGAGAGACAGGAAGAGTGAGAGAGAGTGAGAGAGAAGGAGAGAGAAGGAAGGAGGGAGAAAGATAGAGATGGAGGGAGAGAGGGAGAGGGAGATAGAAAGGGCAAGAGAGAGTGAATGAGGGAAGGAGAGAAAGATGGAGAGAGATAGATAGGGAAAGAGGAAGGGAGAAAGAGCAGGAGAGATGGTGAGAGAGAGAGGAGAGGGAGAGAGAGAAAGAGTGTGAGAGAGAGGGATAGAGAGAGAGGTAGAGAGAAGGAGAAGGAGAGGGAAAGGGAAAAAGAGAGGGAACGATAGAAAGAAAAAGAGAGATAGAACGAAAGAGAGGGATAAAGAGATAGAAGAGGGGGAGAGAAAGTGACACGGAGACGGATAAAGAGAGAGAGGGTACGATAGAAGGGGAGAGAAAGAAAGAGAAATATAGGGAGGGGGAGTGAGAGCGAGAATGAGAGGGGGAGAGAGAACAAGAGGGAGAAAAAGAGGGAAAGAGAGGTAAAAGGAGAGAGAAAAAGAGAAAAGAGGGAGGGAGGGGGAGAGACGATAAGCAAGAGAAAGGGAGAGGGAGAGGGAGAGAAAAAGAGAGGGGATATATATATATATATATGTATGAGGGGAAGATAGAGAGAAATATAGGGAGAGAGAGTGATAGAGAGGGAGGGATAGAAAAAGAAAGAAAAAAGGAGAGCGAGGGAGAGGGTGGCAAGGAGAGGGAGAGGGAGAAAGAGAGGGAGGGAGAGCAAAAGAGAGTGGAAAGGGGAGAGAAAGAGAGAGAGGGATCGAGAGAGAGAGGAAGAGAAAGAGAGGGGTTGAGAGAAGGAAGGAGAGAGGGTGAGAAGGAGCAAGAGAAGGGGGAGAGAGGGAGAGTTGGAGAGAGAGAGAGAGAGGGATAATGAGAGAGGGAAAGGGAGAGAGAGGGAAAGAGTCAAAAGGAGAGAGAGGGAGAGAAAGAGGGAGATAGGGGGAGAGGTAAAGGGAGAGAAAGATGAAGGGAGATGGAGAGCGAGAGAGGGAGAGAGAAAGAAAGAGGGAAGGAGAGTAATAAGAGGAGGGAGGGAGGGAGACGAAGAGAAAGGGGGAGTGATTAAGGAAAGGAGAGGGGAGAGAGAGGGAGAGAGAAAGGGGATAGGGTGTGAGAAAGGGATAGGGATAGGTTTAGAGAGAGGGAACGGGGAGTGAGAAATAGGGAGAAGGAGGGTGAGAGCGAGGAAGAGAGTGACGAATAAGGAGAAGGGGGTAAGAGCGAAGAAGAGAGACGAAGAAAGAGAAGGACGGTGAGAGCGAGAAAGAGAGTGAGGGAGAAGGAGAGAGGAGAGAGAGAGGTAGAGTGAAGGAGAGAGACATAAAGAGATAGAGAGGGAGGGAGAGGGCAAGAGAGAAAGGAAGAGGGAGAAAGAGTGACAGGAAGAAAGAGGGAGGGAGAGGGAGAGTGAGAGGTAAAAGAAGATGGAGTGAAAGTGGGAGAGAGGGAGAGATAAAGTATGGGGGATAGTTAGAGAGATAGAGGAGATGGAGAAAAAATAGAGATAGGAAGAGAGCAAGGGAGAAAGGGAGAGAGAGAGAGAATGAGAGAGGGAGAGGAAGAGAGAGGTAGAGGAAGGGAGAGAGAGAGTAGGATATGGAGGGAGATAAGGAGACCGAGGGAGAGAGACAAAGGTGGATAAAGGAAGGGAGCAAAAGAGAGCGAAAAGGAGAGTAGAGACATGGAGAGGGAGAGGAAGAAGGGAGAGAGAGGGGGAGAGAGAGGGGGAGAGAGTGAAGGAGAGACAAAGTGAGAGATAGAATGGGAAAGAGGGAGAAAGAGAGAAGGAGAAAGTGGGAGAGAGAGAAAGAGGGGGGAGAGAGAGGGGGAGAGAGTGAAGGAGAGACAAAGTGAGAGATAGAATGGGAAAGAGGGAGAAAGAGAGAAGGAGAAAGTGGGAGAGAGAGAAAGAGGGGGAGAGAGGGAGTGAATACAGGAGAGGGTGAAAGGGAGATAAAGAGAGAATGTGTAGGAGAGAGACAAAGGGAGAGGGAGAGGGAGAGGGGGAGATAGAGAGGGACAGAGAGGGAGAGTTAGGGAAAGAGAGATATAAGAGAGGTAAAGGGGGAGAGGGTGGGGGAGATAGAGAGGGACTCAAAAAGGAAAAGGGAGAGGAAGAGGGAGAGAGGGGGAGAGGAAGAGAGAGGGAAGGAGGGAGAGGGAGAGAGGGAGAGGAAGAGGGAGAAAGGGGGAGAGGAATGGAGAGGGAAGGAGGGAGAGGGAGAGAGGGAGAGGAAGAGGTAAAGAGAAGGAAAGGGGGAGAGAGAGAAATGGAGAGAGATAGAGAGGGAGAAAGAGATAGAGAGATAGGGAAAAGGAGAGAGAGAAAGAGAGAGCAAGAGGAAGATAAAAGAAGGGAGAGCGAGAGCGAAAGCGAGTGAGAGAGGTAGAGAGAAATGGAGAGAGAGAGAGGGAATGGGGGATAGAGAGGGAGAGAAAGAAAGGAAGGAGAGAGAGAAAGAGGGATGGATAGAGGGGAAAAAGAGATAAGAGAGGGAGAGAGGGATAGGGAGGGGGCGAAAAAGAGAGATTAGGAGAGGGATGGAGACAATGAGAGAGAGAAAAGAGAAGGGGATAGAGAGAGAGTAAAGGAGTGGGAGGGAGAAAAATAAAAAGATGGAGTGAGAGGGAGAGAGAGGGAGAGAGAGGGAGAGAGAGTAAGATGAAGAGGATGGGGGAGAGAGAGACATATAGATAGTGGGAGGGAAAGGGCGAAAAGAGGGGACAAAAGGGGATGGGAGAGAGAGAAAGTGAGAGAGAGGAAGATGGAGAGATAGGAAGAGGGAGAGAAGGAGAGATAGGGAGAGAGGAAGAGTGAGATGAAGGGATTGAGTGAGAGAGACAGAGGAGAGGGATGAAGAGAGAGGGGGAGGGAGAGGAAGAGAGAAGGATGGAGATAATGAGCGATAGAGGGAGGGGTGGAAAAGTGAAGAGAAGAGAGGAGAGGGATGGAGAGAGAGGGGAGGGAGACGAAGAGAGGAGGACCGAGATAAAGAGGGATTGAGAGAGGGGGTGGAAAAGTGAAGGAAAGAGATGGAGAGGGAAGGAGCCGAGGGAGTGAGAGGGAGAAAGGGAAAGGAGGGGGAGAGAGAAAGAGGGAAAGAGAGGGGAAGAAAGCTAGGGAAGGAAAGAAGAAGAGTGGGAGAGAGGGATGAAGAGTGAGAGAGGAAGTGATAGAAGGAGATAGAGGGAAGAGAGAGAGAAGGAAGGAGAGAGATAGAGGGAGAGAGAGGGAGGGTGAGAGAAGAAGGGAGGAATCGAAGGAAAGTAAGGGATCGAGGGAGAGAGAAAGATAGAGGAAGAGAGAGCAAGGGGGATATAGAGAGAAGGAGAAGGAAGGGAGAGAAAGAGAGTAAGGGTGAGAGAGAATGAGGGAGAGAGGAAGGGAGCGAGAAGGAGATAGGGATAGAGAGAGGTAGAGAGGGTGGGAGAGAGTGAGAGATAGGGAGAGGGATAGAGAGAGGAAGGGAGGGATAGAAGGAGGGAGAGGGAGAGGAAGGGAAAAGGAAGGAGAGAGAGTGAGAGAGGGAGATAGAGAGGGATAGAGTGAGGGAAAAATGGGAGAGAAGGAGTGGGGAGAGAGAGAGATAGAGGGATAGAGAAAGAGAGGTAGAAAGAGAGAGAGAGGGAGAGAGAGAGGGAGAGTGAGAGAGGGAAGAAGAGGAAAAAGGAGATGGAGCGAGGTAGGGAGGCAAAGTGAGGGAAAACGAGAGAGAGGGAAAGAAATTCATGAAGAGGTGGAGCGAAAGAGGGAGAGAAAAGGAAAGAGAGGGAAATAGAGGGATAAGAAGAGGGGAAGAAAGGGGGAGAGAGAAGGGCGATAGAGATAGAGAGGAGGGACGAATGGTAAAGTAGAGGGAGTGGGAAAGAGGGAGAACCAGTGAAAGGGAGAGAGAAAAAGATAGAGAGGGAGAGGGAGAGGTAGAGAGAGAGGGAGAAGGAGAGGGCAAGAGTCGGAGGGAGAGGGAGAGAACGAGACATAGGTTGAGAAAAAAGAGAGAGGGAGAGATGAAAGAGAGGGAAAGATGAGAGAGGGAGAGGGAGAGAGGGATAGAGGAAGGGAGAGAGGGAAAGAAAGAAGGAAAGAGGGAAAGGGAGAGAGGGAGGGGCGAGAGAGAGGGAGAGGGAAGGAGTGAGAGGGAGGGGAGAGAGAGGGAGGCAAGGGAGGAGAGAGAAAGAGGAGGGAGAGTGAGAGAAAGAAGGAGAGGGAGGGAGATAGAGATAGAGTGAGGGAGGGGTGCAAGAGAGACAAAGAGTGGGAGAGATGGAGATAGGGAGGAAAGGAAGAAGGGAGAGAGGGAGGAAAGGAAGGAGGGAGAGAGAAGGAAAGAGAGGGGTCGTGCGTGGGAGGGAGAAAGAGAGAGAGAGAGGGAGGGACCGTGAGTGGGAGCAAGAAAGAGAGAGGGAGATGGAGAGGAAGAGGAAGAGAAAAGGGAAAGAAAGATAGAGAGGGAGAGAGGGGGATGGACAGGAGAGAGGGAACAAGAGAAAGAGATAGATGGAGGAGGGAGAGAGAGATGAGGAGAGTGGAGAGAGAGGGAGAAGGAAGGAGAGAGGTAGGGAGAGGGATAGAGAAGAAGAGAAAGAGAGATGGAGAGAGGGAGAGGGAGAGAGGTGAAGAGAAAGAGAGATGGGGAGAGGGAGAGGGAGAGATAGGGAGTGAGGGAAGAGAGGGAAGAGAGAGGGAGAGAGGAAGGGATGGTGGGAGAGAGAGGGAAAGAGAGAGATAGAGAAGAGAGGGAAAGAGATGGAGAGGGAAGAGAGAGCATGGGAGGGAAGGCGAGATAGAAAGAGGGAGAGGAAAAAGAGAGGTAGGGAGAGAGGGAATGAGAGGGAGGGAGAGAGGGAGAGTGAGAGAGGTAGAAGGATAGAGGGAGGAGGGATGAGGGAGAGAGAGAGTAGGGAAAAGAAAGGAGGAGGGAAAGAAAGAGAGAGAGAGAAACAAAGAGAGAGATAAATGAAGAGAGAGAGAGAGAGAGGAATAGAGGGGGAGAGTTAGAGATAGAGAGAGTAGGGTAAGTGGGAAAGAGAGAGAGAGAGGGAGAAGAAGATAGAGGGAGAGAGAGGCAAGGAGAAGGAGAGAAAGGTAGATAAGGGAGGGAGAGAGGAATGTAGAGGGCAAGAGAGAGGGAAGGGAGGGAGAGAGGAAAGAGAGGGAGAGAGGGAGAGATAGAGTGAGAGAGAAGGGGATAGAGTGAGAAAGAGAGATAGATGGAGAGAGGGTAGAGAAAAAGAGAGAGAGGGAGTGGGAGAGGGAGAGAGGGTAGGAGAGAGAAAGAAAAAGGGAGGCCGAGAGGGGGAGGGAGACAATGGAGAGGGAGAGGGGAGAGGTAGATGGTCGAGGTGGTAGTCGGAGTGGTAGGGAGAGAGGTAGGGAGAGGGAGAGATAGAGAAGGAGAGATGTAGAATGGGAGAGATGGAGAAAGAGAAAGGGAGAGAGAGAGCAAGTGAGAGAGATAGGGAGAGGGACAGAGCAAGATAAGAAGAGATAAAGAGGGAGATAGTAAGAGAGGGGCAACAAGAGATTAGGAGAGAGAGTGAGGGGGAGAGGGAGGGACCGAGGGAGAGAGAGTATGGAGAGAGTGAGAGAGGAAGAGAGAGTGAGGGAGAGATAGAGAGAGGGACAAAAAGAAAAAGGGGAAAAGAATAGAGATAAAGGTAAAAGGATGGAGAGAAAGGGAGAGAGAAGGAGAGAGGGAGAGAGATGAAGAAAGGGATGTAGATAGAGGGAAAGAGAGATATAAATAGAGGGGAGGGGATGAAGAAAAAAAGGGGAGCGAGAGGCAGAGGGAGAGGGAGAGGAGAGAGTGAGAGAGAGTGAGAAAGAGAATTGAGATGGAGAGAGGAAAGGAAAGAGAGAGATTGTGAGAGAGAATTATGAAGATGGAAAGGAAGGGAGAGAAAGGGAAGGAGGGAGAGAGAGGGAGAGAGTGGGAAGGGGAGAGAGGTAGAGAAAGGGAAAGGCAAAGAGAGAGTGAGAAAGATAGGAATAGAATAAGAGAGAGGGAGAAAGAAAGGAGAGAGAGGGAGGGAGAGAGAGAAAGAGGGAGGTAGAGGGGTAGAGAGAGAAGGAGATAGAGGGAGAGGGAGGGAGGGAAGGAGCAAGAGAAAGTGAGAAAGGGAGAGAAGGGAAGAGTAGTATGGAAAGAGAAGGAGAGGGAGGGAGGGGAGCAAGAGTGAGAGAGATAAATAGAGAGCAAGGGAGCAAGAGTGAGAGAGGGAGCGATATATAGAGGAATAGGGAGATAGAGAGAGGAGGAGGGTGGAAGATAGAGGTAAGGAAGGAGGAAGAGAGGGGAGTGAGTGGGAGAGTAGGCAGGGAGATAGGGGGAGAGAGAAAGAGGGAGGGAGAGAGGGAGATAGTAGGAAGGAGAGATGGAGAGATAAGGAAAGAGCAAGGGAGAGGGATAGAGAGATGTGGAGGAAGAAAGAGAGGGAGAGAGAGCCATATAATGGGATGGAGAGAGAAAGAGATAGGAAGAGGGAGAGAGAGGAAGAGAGGGGGAGAGAAGGGAGAGAGAGAGGGAGACAAAGGGGGAGAGGGATGGTGAAAAGGGAAGAGAACGAGATAGAGGGAGGGAGAGAGTGGAAGGGAGACAAAGAGAGATAGATTGATAGAGAGAGGGAGAAGAACAAAGAAAAAGGGAGAGCAAAAGGGGGAGAGAGAGAGGGAGAGGGAGGGAGAGAGGAAAGAGAGAGGGAAAGAGGGAGAGGGAGAAAGAGATGGAGGTAAGGAGCAAGAGAGATAGAAGGGGGAGAAAGAGTAAGAGATAAAAGGGGAGAGAAAAGGAGAGACATAGAGGGACAGAGGAGAGAGAAAAAAGGAGAGAGGGAGCAAGAGAGAAGGAAAACGAGAGGAAGAGGGAGAGATTGTGATAGCAAGGGAGAGAGTGAGAGTGAGTAAGGGAGAGAGAGGGAGAGATATCATATGAGAGGGAGAGCGCGAGCGAGGAGAGACAGGTAGAGAGAGGGAGAAAGAGATAGGGGAGGGAGAGAGGGAGAGAGAAAGATAGCAAAAAAAAGAGAATGGAAGAGGGAGAGAGGGAGAGAGAAAGAGTGAGAGAGACGAAGGGAAGGATATAGAGGAAGGGAGATTGGGAGAGAGGATGAGAGGTGTAACCCCTGTGAAAATACTTTACCATAAAGCAACACATATTCAAATATTTATATATATGCATATACTAAGAGTAAGTATAATTCTCATTACACCATCATAAATTAATGCTTGAAATGTGTGATTTATGTTAAATTAAAGTTATTGCACTTGAGATTAATGGTTTAATTATTAAAGAAATTAAATATGCAAAATCGGTGTTTTAAGGACTATATTCTTTTCAAATTTTGTGTGATTTATTCAAGGACTTTAGATTGATTTCTAGGTAAAACTTAAACATCAAAAGTTGCTCATCTATATGTCTACTATCTCTCTTTAAAAGTTTGTGATTTTTAGATCTATACATAAAGAGTTATGGCCATTTTAGTATAGGCTTGTCTTGAAGCATCACTACTGAAATATTTTGGGGAAAAAATCCGAGTTTAGGGAGAGGGATTTCTGAAATTTAATAGATATAAATGTGTTTAGTTACTTGAACTAGATTAGTTAGCATGTTTAGTTAGACTGACCAATTAATTAGGATACCTAAACCCCCTTAATTAATGAATTAAAGCCGACTCACCCTAAACTCCTCAAACCCGCCACCCTTTCTCTCTTGACTCACCAATAGCTTTTCAATCTCCCAAATTAAATTCGACCATTTGTACACTTAATTATACTAAGACTTTAAGCATGTATACATATATAGAATAAGTGAAAGTGGTAAGAAATTTTAGGCAGCCCGTAGCTACCCATAAAGCAAAGAAAAACGACAAGGAAAGAGTGCAACAAAAAAGGAAAAGAAAAAGAAAAAGAAAGAAAAAAGAAAAGAAAGAAGGGGAAAGCCTAACCAACCTTTAGAAAATTCAAGCAAAGTAAGTAGGTTCAATTTTTTTGTTGATTAATGTTTTAAGTTATCTTTTTTTTAGTGCTTATTTCATGGGTTTGTAATAATTTTCAATGGTTTGCTATGGTTGTTTGTGTTGGTTTTAGGGCTTGCTAAATTATGATGCTTTTATGTGTTTTTGTTGTGATGCAAAGCTTGTTTGATGTGTTTAGATGTGTGGATGGTATGGAAAGGAAAAAGAAAGAAAAAGGGTATGGAGCGAATGGATTGAAGTTAAGTTAGGTTTGGTAAGCTTAACTTGGAAAAGAAAAGAAATACACTTCTAGACTTTCCCTAGGTTCAAACCATTCGACCAAGTGGGAAAAATTGGAAAAGAATGGATCTTTGTGGGTTAATTAAGCATCTAAAATATCATGGTAACCCAATAAGTTATGCATTAATTGTTTAGGGTGGAAATGAATTCAAGTAGATATAAAAGGCAATCCATGGCTACCTTAAAACTCAATCGGTCCAACTAAAAAGGAAAAATAGGGTTTTAGATTTCATTAGGTAAACTGGATACTTGATGGCTAAATTTGGTTTCCTTTGTGAACCTTAAGGTTTAGATTTCCTTGGTAACTTTTAAGTATGATTTGGTAAGTTAGTATATAAAGGAATTGACCTAGAAATGGAAAAACAATTCCTTGCTCACTTAACGACACATTAGGCCTAGACCCATAAATTTTAGGGATTTAGGCTCTCACCTTCCGAATTTATAACTAAGGGTTAAAGTACATTTAAATAAACATAAAATGAAATATTAAAGGGGTGTGACCCAAGGAAAAACCAAAAAGGGACCTAGACCCATCACGAGTCAACTTCGACCACTAGGATTAAAGGTTTAGATTAAACATAATTTTAGCTTAAGTATGTCGAGATTGATCGATCTTGTAAACTAAATAATACATCAAAAATCCTAGCCTAGACTTTGAAGGTACACGAGAAGGAAAAACTTGAAAGTATAAAGTAGATTTATGCAATAAATGCTACCAATGAATGAAATTCACATTCTTGTTTTGAATATTTTGAATGGTACATGAAACACTCGTGAAGTCCCGAGTGTGCGTCGAACACGGGAATAGTCCGAGAAGAAAATGTTTATAACATAATTAGTTGAATGTGTTAAACATAATACCATATGCATCACATGCATTCGGGGGTGATATAAAATCGAGAAAAATCATTGAGTCATGAGATAATGCGGTTTGATAACCAAATTGAATGGAATGGGTAATAGCATAATACCATGTGCTTGCTCTAATACTAACACCGTTAAGTGAGGGATAATTTCGCTAACCGTGTGCTACAATGAGAGGTAATTTCGTTGTGAGCAAGTAGGTGATAACACGATCATCGAGAGATAAAACGCATGATCTTGCTAATACCTATGGTACTTGGATTAAAATGGATGGGTAGAATGGGAAATAGAATTTCATTACATATCACGTGCATCATCCTACTTACCGAGCTTCAGCTCACCCCATTATTGTTTCATGTTATGACAATAACGAGTAAAAGGAGTCGGGATGCTACCGAGTCCTCCAAAAAGGCTCACGTGTGACACAAATGTATCGAAATTTCTTTTGACTATAGTCTTGAGATTGGGGTGTCAATAAACATTTTGGTAGTATTATAACTAAACTTTATAATTTCTTCCACTGTATTGCTAATATTATGTAAATTATCTTGTATGCATTTCACTATATAATAAGTCTTTAATGTATGAGCACATATGTGCTTAAGGTCAAATTGGTAACTCGGTTATGTTAGCGTGATGCTCCTCGCCTAGCCACTCCTTTTGGGTAATTACCAAGTGGGTAGAGGAGGGGGCATCACAAGAGGGAGAGAGAGGAGGAGTGGGGAAAGAAAAATAGAAAAAGAAGGAGAGATATAGGAAGAGAGCAAATGAGAGAGGGAGAGAAGGGAGAGAGAGCATGGGAGAGGGAGATAAAGAGGGGGAGAGAGATAGGGTGAAAGAGAGCTTTGGAGAGAGAATGGGAGAGGGAGGGAGAGGGAAAAGTGAGAGGGTGGGAAAGAGATCTTGGACCGTTGATGAGACCTTCGTTCCTTAGCTTGTGCTATAGATCCTTCGCTATTGATCATTAAGCTATATGACATTGGAACAAAACTTTCTTTGATTGTTCAATACCAAACCTTTTGGCATCATATCATTATAACTACCTTAAGAGACTTCTCACATTCTAAGTGATCTATCTCTATATATCTATACTCATAGATTGTAGGTTTCTCTCACATGTCATCTTTGGGTAATTTCTTCTAGATTTCTTAATCTTTTGTTTGCTATAATCGAGGTGTAATGTTGTGTCGAATAACCATGACTTAGTAGGCTCCCACTCACTTCTTATACATATAAGATATGTTTTTGTTTTGATGAATAATCAAACTCTTTGATCGTTTTATAAAACGTGGACTTATACTTCTAGAGGCTTGCTTAAGTATATTAATGGACATTAGCCCTTTCGCAAATCTTATTTACATGTTCTTGGGAACCATTAGGGTGTGTCAACTACATATCCCCTTTATTTTTCTTTTATAGGAATCAATTTCTAACATTGCCATTTCAAAAGTATTAGCTTTGTCATCCCTTTTAGGGCTCACATCATAATGTGTTAAGACGAAAAGATCATATCCCTTTTACCTTGTCATAAATTTTTTTGAACATTTGAAATTCTTGTGTTTTTGTTTGTGAGAGAGTTATAACACCTTGTAATCATTCTACTTTAGGATTCCATTATTAAAGTGTTAATTTTTGAGTCTACTCAAATCTTATTGAGTTTAAATTTTCTCCCACTATTTCTAGCTTCCAAATATTTCTTCTCAAGGAACATAGTGTGGTTAGTAAGGAACTAATCCTATGTTAGGATATCTCATAATCTAGCACTTTATTGATTTTAGGTTTTTTTTTCTTTGTAAAACCCTTTGACATACATTTTATAACCTTAAATCTTAAGGGAAGATTAATTCATTTTCATTCCTTTCCTATATCTCATATGTGACCTATTTCAATAGAATAGAATCCTATTCCTTTTAAAGGTTGTAGTAAGGAATATTCATTCACAATTAGAGATATTAATTCGACTCATCATGGACTAATCATGTCTAACATGCGATGTCCATAGAGAATCTCATTCTCTTTTAGGTGATCTAACATTTTAGCATTTAAGTCTTCAACTCCTTGATCTAATCAAGATGCTTTAAAACTCTTGCTAGTTCATCACATGACCTTTCAAGTCTAAAATTTTAAACATTTAAATGTTTTGGACTTATGTCTTATAACCATAACATGATCCATTATCATTAATGGTTATGTGACAAGCATGTTCTCCTCTTAATTGGGTGAACATAGGCCTATGTACATCTCTATGCATAAGTACTATATTGATTAGTAACTCTTTCTCCTTTTCAACTAAAAAGGAATACATGTCATTTTTCCAATTAAACAAGATTCCTTAGACATCAACTAATTATTCTAAATATCCTTTTTGTATAAGTAGGTTGGATATGGGGTTCTTATTTATATGACTAAGTTTCATGTTGCTTACTAATTAATTTTTATTTAGATCATTTGAGTCTTATAGTATTTATCTTATACATTAGGGAGTTATGTTTAACACATATAATCATTATCAAAATATTTCTATACAAACTCATTCTTAAAAATAACTATTATTCTTAAAAATGAAATACTTATTCAAAACAAGAAATGAAAATAAGATCTTTAGTCTCTACTAAAACAATAATGATTGAGTCTTAGCACATCCCAATATAGTAGTGCTAGCTCATAAATACCTACATCTAATAGTCTAATTCTTTGATCCATTATTGTTATGTACTCCCTTTAGCTATCTTCCTTCCTTTTCTAAGCTCCTATAAATTTAAAAAATGTAAGCACCATATTTTGTATCATATACTCATGAGACGGAATTTAGAAAGAAAAGGATTATCATTAATAACATAAATACTCGAGGTGGTGGTAGAACTCTTCTTTTGCACCCCTTTTAGGTACTCATTGTAATTGCACTTCCAATGCCATTTCTTATTGCAATGAAAGGAAACTACATGCTTTGAGCTATTCCGAGCCTCGGCCTTTTCACTCCTCCAATAGGTGCAATTGATGACTTCTTCTTTTTAGGCTTTTTTTCCTTTTATTGTACCTTTTCCCTTAACTAAAAGTACAAAGCTTTTGTTCTCCTTGTTAATTTTGGGATGAGCTTCCTTTAGCATAGACAATAACTCTCTAAGATTCTTTTATATATGCATCATCTTGAAGTTCATGATGAACTATCCAAAGATATTGGGCAATAATTGGAATACTAGGTCAATGGATAATTCAACATCCATTCCAACTTCATTTCAAGTGAGGTGCTTTTCAATATTGGATCCCTCATCAATTCCGACCTTAAAGAGCTTCCTTTTTATCTTATAGTGCTCATGCCTAGTATTCTCTTCAACTAAGCTCTAGAGCTTTGCTATGATATCAAAAGCTTATGACCTTCTATATTAGTGCCTATGCTCCAATGTCATAGCAGCAAGCATGATGCTCTAAGCAAGTGATCACATCATCTCTATGTTTGATCCATGCTTCATGAGCTTCGACTTGAACCGGAGGAGGCTCGTCTAGAAGGGCTTTCTCTATCATATAGAGAATTTTCTCATGTTGGGGGACTATCCTCAAATTCATTTCCCAATCGAGAAAGTTTGTACCATTAAAGGCATTACTTCCATTAATGATCGATCGTATCGGTATGTTGCCATTCATACGGCGCAATCTGATAGGATAGAAAAGCGTATGACTTGGTTAATTAAATTGCATAAAAAAAGGATAAATTAAAGAAGCAAAATCTATGTTCGCTCCCACTATTTGCTTCATGTTCTATAACCATCAATATAGTACTCGAGAAAACTTTTCGATTTGTTTTCCTAGTGGATTAGAATCCTATCCTCT